>VUQJ01005937.1:3768-17258 GCA_015108635.1 Andinoacara biseriatus
TGTTTTTTTCTTTTTTTTTTTTTTAAAGTTTTTAAATTCTTTTTTTTTTTTTTTTTTTTTTTTTTTTTTTTACAGCTTAATTGCCTCTGGCCCAGTTGACAGGAGTATATATCTATTTTAATCTTACTGCCTCCATATGCTGAAATATAACATACTTCAGTAGACAACAGAAGTATATTATATCTACTGTGTAAATGATTGCTTTATTTTTCGGGGGGAACAGCAGAAATAGCCAGGGAACCACAGATCTTCACAATATTAGTGCCAAGAAGGAAAACCTTCACTCTTCTTTCACTCTTCTCACTTATTCCCTTGTAATTCTCTCTTATAAGTCATTAAAAGGAAGATTCAGATTTCTTGTGTCTTTTTTCTTCTTTTTTATATATTTCTGCCTCCCCAAACGCTTTAAAACACAGCTGCCAGAAGCTGACATTTTCAATGTTTTCAAGCTTTTTTTTTTATGTTGCTGTTGTTGTAAGTGTCACAATGTTACCTTCTACCTGTCAGTCACATAAGATTAGAGAGACCAGCGAGCTGACATGTTGGACAAATGCACCATCACAAGACTGAAAGGTCTAACAGATTAGCCTCTTCTCTCACGGGAAACCCAACACACCAGGTATCAATCTTCTCCGTGACTGCTCACTGTAGCTCACTGGAGAGTCGAGAGCTTGAAACAAATAATACTGTTGCCGACCAAAGCTACAGAGATGAATGTCGGCATGCAAAGTGAGCAAAAGAGGTGAGAGATGTGATGTCATTTGACAGCTTAAAATATTTCTGTCATTAACTCAGATTTGCCTCTCAACCTCAGAGGATAGTGAGTCTTTGAATAAACACTTCAAAAAAAAAAAAATTAAAGGAACGCTTTGAAAACATCAGATCTCAATATGGGAAAAAATCATGCTGGATATCTATACTGATATGGACTGGATAATGTGTTAGCAATGAAAGGATGCCACATTGTTTGATAGAAATGAAAATTATCAACCTGCAGAGGGCTGAATTCAAAGGCACCCCGAATATCAAAGTGACAAAATGAGGCAACCTGTCCCATCTGTCACATACATGTATGCTCAGGGTGAACTGAACCTGTGATGGTGATGGTTGTTTGACACTACCAGAGGCCTGCACGTATAAGCTCTGCATATAACACAAGATCAGCCATGTTGCAATAATAGCTTTATTTAAAAACTAAAATCCCCACTCGCCCTGTGGGCAGTTTTTGTCCTTCAAGCTCAGGTCTTTTACACATGATGACATGGTCGAGGGTCCTTTTGACCCTGGGTGTTTTCTTTGGCTTTAGTTTTGAGGTTGTTCCTGTGTTGCGGGGTTGGTTATGTTTTGATTTTCTAGTTGTGTTTACCAGTTTTCTGTGTTAGGTCTGCATCGGTTATGTTTAGTCACTTCCTGCTCACCTTGGCTGCCTGATGGGAGCTTCCATGTTGTGCTGATGCAGGTTATTGGCGGGTAGTTGGATGGAACTGATCCCTTCTGCGGATCCGGTCTGTGTAGCTTTCAGTCAGCCATTCTGGGTGTTAGTGTTTAGCAGCTGGTTCATTTGTGCTGCCAGGAGTGAAGTCAGTTTCTTTAGCCAGTAGGTGTGTATCATGTCAGGTCATGGTGCTGTCCAGTTGTTCATAAATGAGACTCTTTTTTGAATGTGTGACACTGTGATGGTTGCAGGAGCCTGTTCAGGGAGGTTGCTGTGGTCTACTCTTAGGTCCACTAGCCACTGAGCATTGGTGTTATGTGTTTCTTCCTTTTCAATTTTTATTTACAGACTGAAATGAACTTCAGTCTAGAAAACTCAGCAAACACCTTGGCGGCCCAGTGGACTATTTAATTAAAATGTTATTGCTTCCAGAAGAGTATATTTCTGTCAAATTTAGACAAATACCTTCCAGTTCAGTCCGGTGTGGAAATTCCTGTATGTGTCTGTGATCCTCGGGGGCTGCAGCTACTGTTAATTGAAGCATCGTTTTTCAAACACAAAGCTTAAATTGGGCCCCAGTGATGGTGGGCTGTCATGATTTCTGTATAACTCAACTCAAGTCCAAACCACTGTATTGTTAATGACCCATAATTCAATTTAAACCTTATATTTTATCATGATGTAAAATGTGCAATAGCAGTGTAAGGTAATTTTTCACATTTTGTCACCAGTGACAAAGTTTTTCCTTCTCTATAATTATCCTGTTTTAATATTCATAGACTGGAGTACACTTCCAAGTTTTTAAATGTCACACAAAGTGGCTGAGATGTCAGTATCCTTGAGGCAGTTTGTGTAATGAGATAATTATTTTTACCTTATTATGAATAGCAAACGTGATATTATTGAGAAAGTTGTGTATTTATTGTGAGACTTTAACGCTTGTTTAAAGACTTTTTCTCTTTTTATAGTTGAAGCATACGCAAGCTTGACTCTTTATATTAAAAATACATTTTCTGTTGTAACTTGGTATGCAAATGACCCGTCTGTTCCATCCCTCTTCATTTGATTTGTTGGTTTTCCCACAGAGTGTATCGGAGCCCAAAGCCCCTGCAGTTCTCCCTCCATCCCTGCAGGACATCGAGGAGCTGTCAGAGGCTGTGGCAGAGCTGAGCACTGTAGAGGAGGTCATGAAGTACCTGGAACCAGAAAGATGGCAGATGGATATGGAGGAGTTGTACAAACCTTCATGGCATGTGCTGGGGAAATCATTCATCCACAGTAGGAAGGCAAGAGGTAGGAAATTATTAACATCTATGATAGAATTCAATTTAAACTGGAAAGATAGAAAAGTAAAATGAACAACTGAGTACAAGAGCCAGCTACCGTACTGTATAGTAATAAAAATGTTTAATATTAAAAGAATATATGAGCATTTAATAAAGGAATGCAGGTGATGTGGTAAAATGAAAATATCTGATGTCTTTGAGGTGGAGCTGATCTCAATCTTCTGAGGGAAGAAGTTCAGCTGTACAGCTGCACTCCACGTAACTTCTCCGTATCCCTGCGAGAAGAGCTGAAAAGGACAGATGCTATTTTCTGGCCCAGCTGCCTCCTGGTGAAGCGCTGCGGTGGAAACTGTGCCTGCTGCTCTCACCGCTGCTACGACTGCCAGTGCATTCCTGCCAGAGTTACAAAGAAATATCATGAGGTAGATATCGATTTAATCATAATGTGATCAAAGTTATTTGATTAGTTTGTTAGTAAGTTTTCATTTGAGCCCAAAATGATGTCAAAGACACCTGCACACATATTTATGGTTAAAAAAAACAGTTTTAATTATGGAATATTTGTATATTACTAGTTTTACAGGTTTTTTTTACAGGTTAATTTAAAAAAAATAAACATTTGTTTTGTTCTATCAGTCGAGCTCCACAATTTATATATACACAGAGTAACGTACTAGTGTACTCTGAAACAATAGCATAGAAAACAGATAACTTTACATTACTTGCAGTATTGTAGGGTCTTTACCTTACAATGCAACAACAATTTGTTGTTATTTGGTGCTATATAAATAAAATTGAATTGAATTAAAGTTATTTTGGAATCTTTTATCCTAAATGCATCTTAAATTTCAGTAATATAGTTGTTTGTACATAGAAAAGGTTTAATGGTTAGCAAAACCAGCAAAAATTGGGGCCCAAGTAGGAACTGTTTGCATAAACTTAAACAGTTCAAGGCAAATTTTTCCCATCTGCTACAAGCTTCTCTTTCATTTTCTTGGTACTCATGCAGCTGCATGAACACTTGTCATTTCTTGGTTTGGGAATTTTCAGTTTTTGGTGATCAAATTTTTTTTTAACCTCCCACAGTTTACCACTTGCATACCAAGTTATTCTTTACAAGGCTCGAAATGTTTGCATTTCAATCAAAACTGGAAGATGCTGGTTTTCTAAAACCTTTGGTTTGTGTACATACAATGAATCAATCTGACTTTTACACATTTTTGCCAAATGACCGACCAGAAAACAAATAGCGGATTTAAATGCATGTTTTACCATTACATACAAGATATCGTGCACTCTGTGATTCCAAGGCTCTATGAAAACCAACAGTTTAATTTCTAAATAACCAATCCACTAAGCATGTTTAAAATAAATAATCCGGGCATCTGTCAACTTAAGCATCCTCTTTTTAAACAGGTTCTACTGCTGAAACATCGAAGCGGTGGAAGAGGCCTACAGAAGTCCATGACTGATGTGTCCTTGGAGCACCATGAGGAGTGCGCCTGTGTGTGTAAAGATGATTCTGACTGACCTCAGACATGTGTAATAGCTGCCAACGGAAGCACACGGGATGTTAGAAATGAAGCTCTGCCGCTCTTCCTATCTCATCCGCTACTACTGGAAGCTAACAAGATTCCCCTTTTATCCTGTTGTCCTTTTACTAATTGGATGAAGCAGAACAGACTGGAATCTAATAAATCTTCCGAATGGATTTGACTGCTGTGGAATACCAATAGAGTGCTCTGAGTGCATTTTAGAGAGGCCAAAAAAAAAAAATCACTGGAGCGGATCTGGACCATTACCTATGAGCTCTGAAGACTATTTTCTTCCATTCTTCTGAGATAAGAACACTGAGGCATTTGTGCCTCTTCTTCCTGAGGTCTTTTTTTAAAGTTCAGTCAGTGTGGGCTGATACTGTCATGAAAAATGGGAGCTTCTTTGTTCAAGTCCTTTTTTATGTCTAAGTGAGCTGGCTCCAGCCGCACTTACTCCCTTGGCTCCTCTATTATTACCATCAAGGCAAAGAAAGGTGGTTTTTAGGAGCTGCTTTCTTTTGCTCCCCTCTTGTTTTACCACAGATTTAATCTGTGGCGATGTACAGCCACAGTATCGTTTGAAATGCATCACTAATGAGACTGCATTGTGTGTAAATATTTTGTTTACATTTCTTTTCTTTATTAGTGTGCATTTTCTGCCAAAGTTTTCAAGGATAAAAGTTGCACACGCAGAATCAGTTAGAAGTAGTTCTTTAAATCTTCATTTGATCCATCACAGCAAGATTAAATTAAAACCTGCTTCCTTAAGAAATGCCTGGCATCAAACCATTTCAACATTTGTTGATAGTAAATATTTATTTGTTTAATGAAAGGGAATTTAGGTCCAAGATGCCTTGTTTACTACATATTTCACTGTACAGTAGTATTAGCCTCTATTTTGTTTGTAATTTTTATATTTTGATTTTATCGTGGTTGTTTTTCATTTTCTGTACGACAGTATTATTTATCTCTACTTTTGCTACAACTGTTTGTGCATTTTATACAGCAAAAATAAATTCTTCCATTTCTATCTGAACATGCAGTACTTGGGATTGGAAACTTTGATCCGACCACTGAGATGCATACCAGAGTACCAAACCAAAGGCACACATGCTTATGAAAACCATCATCCACAGATATTATTTTAATCAGAGAGCTCCCATTTATTAAATTGAAAAGTGAAGCATATTATATTATTGAACAAATTTTATTTTTTATTTTTTTGAGTGCAGGGTTTGGTTTTATTCTGATGTATACTACATTATCTACATGGAAAATGAACTGGTGGATAATAATGCCTAGAGCAAGCCATTAATTTTTTTTAATAGACCAAAAAAGGCCAATAAGACACTTTATATATTTACATGTTAAAATTCCAGTCAACAATCCGCTAGATTTACCCATCAAATGTAAAATCGAGGGGTCAAGTGGAAGTCTGAATTACAAACTTAGAGATGCGTTACCATGGTTTGCCATCTAATATTCAGACTGTTGGCTCAGTGTATGAATGAGTAAACATGAACAGTAGAAAATGATGTAGAGAACATAATTTGCCAAATTTCCCAGTAATTATGATTATGTATGTGTATACATTTTAATCCAAAGCATTACCTGACAAGCAGTCAGCATTTGTCCCTAAAAGCATATGTTTTTAGGAAGAAGTGTGTTTTTCACTCCACAGGCTCTTTATCAGGCTCTGAGCAGTATTGTTCATTCTCCCCTTGGCCATCAGGTCACCCAGGAGGAGGTTTTCATTTGTCCATCTCACACTGCTGTCCTGGCCAATTACTCTGATCTAATGTGCACCCTGGCAGGCATCTGCGGTGACGCCAGATGCTACTGCATAAACTCGCCGGCTCCCAATGCGGCTTTTATAATATTACACAGACTGTCTTCCTTTGTTGGTGCAGCGTTTCTTTGCAAAGGAAACCCCACTGCACTGGCACGAGATGTGACATCGTATGGGCAGTTGGTCTGGCTCTTGTTGTGTTTGCGATGTGGGAGTGTGGATGTGTACAATTCAATCCAGCCCTTCCATCCTTCACCCACGTGCCCTTCTGCTCTTAAGCACAATACTTATGACAATTAACCAATTTTAAAATAATTTTCTCGCTGATGTAAAACAAACTTTTACTCTGCATTCAAATTTAGGATTTTTTTTTAAAGACATACTCTGTCAGGTTAAAAATAAAAACCTTACTAAGAACTGTACTGTAACTGCAGACACATTGTAGTCTAGAGCTGATTCTACATCAGTGATTCATAGCCATAAAGGTAATAATAACGTATGATTCTCCAGAAGCTTTTGGACTTATTTTGACCGAAGGTTGAGGCACAAGGGCATTCTCTTTCTGCCTCCTTTATAGATGAATCATTTTTTGCAATACAAGACACTCAGTTCAAATATTCTGCCCACAAAGACACACTTCACAAAATCCCTTTAACCTCTAATAAACTGCAGTTTTGACCTTTCCTCTGCATGCCTCAATAGCTGAAAAGATTAAGCCTCCTACACATCCATACAAATAATCGCAGGAACATAATAAAAACATTCCACAATGAATTGTTTCAAAGATGCATTTTCACAGATAGTTGTGAAAAGAGTTTCTATAACCCACTGCGTTGTACCGCTCACATTATCAATCATGTCTTGGTTACACACACATGAAAAATATATGTTGTATAGATATCCATCCATACATTCCTCCTCTTCCACTTATCCAATTCAGGGTCACGGTTGGGCTGGAGCCTGTCCCAGCTGCCATATGTCTAGAAGCAAGGTACACCCTGGACAGGATGCCAGTCTATTGCAAGGCTAAAACAGAGAGACAGACAACCATTCATGCTCATATTTACACCTACAGCCAATTTAGAATCACTAATTAACCTAAAATCCATGTCTTTGAGTCCTAGCAGAGCTAGTCTAGCAGAGCTAGGACTCAAAGCACTAAGCTAACCCATGCAGACATGAGGAAAACATTCAAACTCCACACAGAAAGGACCCAATTAACACACACACATATAGATTGATGAGATACAATACAAATGCTCCGGTAAGGGGGAGCCAGAACATCAGGTCAGGAGGAAGATATCATCATCCCCACACCTTGAGATTGGGTACCAACCAAGAATGACTGCTACGTAGAATGTGAGAGCAGCGGACCTGAAAGATAAGATCATGGCAAAGCTGGAAGCCTGGACCCTCCATGGCCAATTACCATGACTCTGAAAGTCAACTAGAAAATGCGAATGCAGCATTATGGACAATCCCTTTCACTGAAACCAACCAGCAGATCTATACCAGATCTGAGATGCTTGGCTATAAGCACAAAAGAAAGTTAGCCTGCTCTTAGAGCTGCAAAAAGGTGTGATGAAGAAATGGGTGTCTGAGAAGTACAACAGGTTGTCCATACCTGAGGCCTTAGAAACTACCAAGCAAAGACTCACTGGTTTGGCTAACCACTTGAAGTGATATACCAGAGATAAAAAAAAAAAGCCAGGAGAATAAACCTGATGTTTTTTACTGCACTATTCAAGGTCAGTGGCAGGAAAACAATATGGAAAACAACAGAACCCCCACCAAGATGGAAGATGGCACAATACTGGAAGAGCATATGCAACATATAACAGCAATCCTGTGGTTTGCTTTTAGATACTAGTGGATCTAAGAGCAGAGCACAGCAACCTCACTGAACAGGCTCCATTAACCATCACAATGGCAGACAGGAAAAAGTCTCACATATGAAGAATTGGACAGCACCAAGCCCTGACATGATGCACACCTACTGGCTAAAGAAGCTAACTTCACTCATGAGGACCATATGAGGGCCTGGCAGCACAAATTAACCAGCTGCTAAAAGCTAAGACGCACCCAGAATGGCTGAACAAAGGCCGACAGTCCTAATCCTCAAGGATCTCCAGAAGTGACCAGTCCCATCCAACTACTGGCCAATAACCTGCCTCAGCACAACATGGAACCTCCTGTCAGGCATCATAGCAGCTAAGATGAGCAAACACATGGCTCAATATGTGAGCAGTGCCCAAAAAGGAATTGGCAGGGATACCAGGAGAGCAAAACACCAGCTACGGCAAGATTTCAAGATCAGACTGGATTGATTACAAGAAAGACTATGACTCAATGCCACACACATCCTGGACTGTGTAGAATTTTACAAGATCAACAGGACCCTAAGAGCCTAACGGCCAACTTCAAGCCAATTGCACAAGTCACCATCAAGTGTGGGATTTACCAACGAGATCCTCTGTCCCCACTGCTGTTGTGCATAATTCTGAAACCCTTCAGCTAGATCATTAACAAGATTTGCGACAGATACCGACTACAGAATAGAGCAAACATCACTCACCTCCTCTGCATGGATGACATAAAGCTGTATGCCAGAAGTTAACGAGACATCGAGTCACTGATCCACACTATAGCAATGACACTGGAATGTCATTTGGACTGGAGAAGTGTAGTCGGATGGTAACAAAGACTGGGAAGGTAGTCAGAACTGAGGGGGGCTGTCCTACCAGAAGGCAAAACTGTTTACACTGAGGACAACTACAAGTCCTTTGGAATCCCACAAGCAAATGGAAACCAGAAAAAAGCCTGCCAGGAAAGCTGCAACTGCCAAGTACCTGCAGAGAGCAAGTTCCTAAGAGTCAGCTGAATGGGAAAAACAAGATCCAGGCAATCAACTGGATGGGCCCCAGCACTGCATGTACCACCAGCAGATAGAAGAGGTGGCTGATATTGAAAAATCCTACCAATGGCTTGACAAAGCTGGATTAAAAGACAGCACAGAGGCACTAATCATGGCAGCACAGTGTCAAGTGAGTTGAGTTCTTGATAGCCTAATAGCCTAAACCCGGTACTGAGTGGACAATCATAATTCAAAATTATAAATGGTTAGCGAATGATTTATGGGATTTAGAATCAGAATATTAAGTGCAGAAAGTGTGTGTATAATGCATAAGTAAATTCATATGCTAAGGAAGATTGTGAAATCATCAAGCTAAAGGTAAATGGGGAACTTGAAACAGTTGCCTAGGAGATGAGTAGGGCAAAGTTAAACATGTCGAGACATGTCTCAGAACCCAAATGTTAACAGAAATGAAGTAATGATTAAGTTTGACCCTCCAATTGGATAAGAACAGTGGGGTGATGAGCTTTAATGTTGATGTATGGAAACTAGGATGTGTCTTAGATTTAGGCTATAAAAGATGAAGCGCAGAAACATCATACGAGAATTTCGGGAGTTCATCCCTCGGACCAAGACGAAAACTGCAAAGAGGACAAGCCCAGACCTTCTGCTGACACTAATTCGGCTTTAGATAGTTCTTCCAAGAATTCTTCCTGCCTAGAAGTGAGGTAGATGTTGTTTCGCTGTTGGATACCTATCTTTTGGACTTTGTACTGACTTCTGGAGAGGATCACCGAACTACAGCCTTTGGATTATACCAAGGAGACATAGCTTAAGGACAGAAACATCGTTCTTTCGGACTTCTTTTTTTCCACCACTCCACTGTGGCAGTTTCTAGTGGACTGGATTAGGGTGTGGTCGCTCGGCCGGCGACCCACTCGATGCCTTTCCTTCCCAAAAAGGATTATTGAACAAAATTGAATATTTCCCCCACATCTCAACCCAGCTCATAAGTAATTCATTTTGATTAAGATAGATTCTTTGATTTTAAATGAATTGATTTTGAATATTAAATTTTAATTGAAGTTGATTTTAATCTATTGCTAATTGCTTGAGCTGAACCTGCAAAGTAAAATTCATTATAAAAAGTCAGAATACTTCTTTTGACAATTATTTCTCCCCTTGAGGTACAACTAGTCGACCCCAGATACAGGCTGTGCAGAGATGCCCCTGAGACAATCCAACGCATAATAGCAGTGTGCAAGATGCTAGCAGGCAGGGCATATGGAACACCGAGCGGCTAGCATAGTATACAGGAACATCTGTGCGGAGTATGACCACCCCCATGTGTGGTAGAGAGTTACCGAGCTGAGACCCAGTGGGACTTCCAGATGCAGACAGACAAACTGGTAATGGTTAACCAACTGGACAGATTAGTGGTAGACAAGCAGAGGAAGAAAGCCATAGTGATAAACGTTGCAATACCAAGCAATGGCAACATCAAGAAGAAGGAACACAAGAAGCTCGATAATAACAAGGGCTGAGAGAAGCGGTAGAAAGGATGTGGAAGGTGAAGGTTACAGTGGTCCCTGTGGTGATTGGAAAACTTGGGGCAGTGACCCCCAGACTGGGAGAATGGCTGCAGCAGATTCCAGGAACAACATCCAAGATCTCTGTCCAGAAGAGCGCAGTCCTGGGAACAGCTAAGATACTGTGCAGGACCCTCAAGCTCTCAGTATCCAAGCTTGGATGACAAAAAGACCGCCCACAAGGTGAGTGGGGAATGGAACACATTAAAATGACTCAATCAAGAGAACACATCAGAAACTGAGCTCCAAGAAGGTGTATTCTATGACAACTGCCAGCTGTTGCAAATGTGGCAGCCACAAGTCACACCTCCAGTCCAATACCTGTAAGCGAAGTAGCCACACAAACAGGAAGAGACCGAGGCAGTGTGGCTTTGCACCAAGAATGAAAAACTAGAAATGCAACTAGCATTGCATTTTTAAAGCTCATTACTGTAATTAAATGCATTCCTGGCTTTATTGCTTTGACAACAAGTCACTGAACTGATTTCAGATTGATGTAAGCACTGCAAATCGACTTTAAATTCCAGTTTTCATGTTTTCTCATGTTTAATTTATTTCTGCTTGTTTTGTAGTTTTTTTAATAAACTCTCACCACTGTCTGTACCCAAAAGCTTGAAAACCCACTGACATCGTCTCAGATATCAACCACCAGCACTTCAGCCAATGGCAACCACACCAGTGGTCTGGCGCTGTCAACTTTTTGCTGTCATTTTCCATCACTCCTGACTAAATTATACTGTCCAAAAGTTTGATTCCAACTCATCAAACAATAAAGGGCTGTTGCAGCACTTTTTTTTGGAGATTTTTGCATCTATTCTTCTTAGTTTTCCTGAAGTGGCTTGCAGGTGCTGTTATCATGCCCCACATTAAAACTTTGGTTGCACCTTGTTCAAGACTATACATGATCTCAACGAGACATTTTAGGAGCAACTAGAAAGAGATGTTAAAGATTTTCTTTACACAAGCCTTACAGATGTCTCGTGAAAACATTGCCCGCTGTACTTGAAACATCATGACAATGCTGCTACACACATTTTTTAAAGAGCTATTAAATTACTGTACTATTTTTCAACAAGGTATCCTATTTTATTTACAAAATGATTCACTACAGTTTTCAGGGCCTTCACATTAGCAGCCATCCATCTCTTGTAACTGGCAGCTGACTCTAAATTTCAACATGCAGCCTGTTAATTGATCTTAGCTTGAGGTTGTTTATAACTGCGTTGGAGCTCTGCCTGATGCAGGAAATTTGGCAGTCCCATCTAGATCATATCTCCAGCGTCCCTAATTGGTTCATGGTACATGGATGGAAAGGCCAAATTGATGGGTGCATGTTATGTTTTGATAATTACAGGGTGTTGCAGTCATGGTTTTTCTGAGAACTAGCTGTTGTTTCTGGGAATGTAAGGTCCTTGAATTTAGGTAGAATTAATCATGGGTCAAGGCATCATTTACAAAGCAGCACGGCAAAGGAGAGCTATATGTTAAATATACTGTAAGTTAAGTCATTTGACAGATGTCTCCCATTTCAGCTTTCATCTCCTCATTACATCCAACATTTAACCACTCCACCTTACCACACCAAGATGAAAGGTTATTGCATTTACCCTGAACTCTATAATACACTATACATTAAAAATCCTGCCATGAATCAAATATATAGGCTTATGAAACCTATCCATCCATTCATCCATCCATCCAGTTTCCTTCCACTTATCCAAGTTGTCATGACCTCTACTTTACATAGCACAGCAAATGAATACTGAATAAGTGCCTTGCTTCACCCTCAGGCACCCTTCAGCCAGTGATAGCGTGTGATCTACATTAAGGTTGCATGTCTCCTATAATACATGCGGGACATGCTGGCAGATATGTTGCTGGTCCAGGACTGATGAATTCTGACAAGATTCTTAAAGCTGACACTATTAGCAAACTTGCAGCACAGATGGCCATAAGGGACCGCATCCTTATTAGAAAGACGATCAAAGTTTCACTGATTCCTGTGTCATCCAGTTAACTAGCAGTGATTTGCTAACCCTGGGGGTGAACTCGTTGGGTCTCTAATGATGAATTTGAGCTTTGGAAAATCAGAGCATTTTTTTTAGCCTTTATAAATTTAAAATAGCAGACGAAAGTGCAAAAATAAAAGTATTAAAGAAATTTCCAGGGAAATAAACCCTTTTTTTATTATTTTCTCCTAGGTTTAAACACACACACACACACACACAAAATATTATTAGTAGCTGCAGCCA
Source organism: Andinoacara biseriatus (assembly GCA_015108635.1). Lineage (NCBI taxonomy): Eukaryota > Metazoa > Chordata > Actinopteri > Cichliformes > Cichlidae > Andinoacara > Andinoacara biseriatus. The sequence continues at coordinate 16,509 of VUQJ01005937.1, forward strand.
CTGTAAAGTACATGTAGATGCTGACAGCAGCCCAAGAGTTGCGCTAGAACAGGTGTAGCAGCTATTTAAATGTTATGCCTTTTTTTTCGCTGCTCTATATTAAAGCAACTAAATGTACAATTCATGCCATGCTACAATGGTGTCTCTCTCTGGCTCGCAGTTATCACTGCAGAGTTTATCCACACAGTAAAATTCACTGGCGTATGAGTCAGGCTAGAGTAAAACACTGCAGCATTATTGATTTGAAAATAAAATTATAAGTTAAATGCAAAGCCTGTGAGCAAGATCTAGAATATTCAAATTCAAAAAGAGCAAACATGCTGAACTGCTTGAAACAGGTAAGTTACATATTAATGACATATGTCACTTTTGAAATCATAGTTTCATTTGTTTGTTTTCACACATTTAATTTAATCTAAATGTAAAGTCAGGAAAAAGAGCTTGAAGTTGAGCTCAGTGATATTGAACTGCTGAATCTGATTCAACTGAGCGATTTGCAGAAAGCATTGGTCACTTAAGTTATTGGTGGTAAATGGAGTCTCATTACTGGGACACTTAAGAGCAACAGAGCTAATGTTAATATTACCTGTGAATTTGGCACCTGTGGGAAAGGCCTATTGCACGTTTTTATTGCATGACTATGAATCCCAGGAGTAAACGCATATCAAGTTGGAGATGGCAGTTGAGTGATGTGTCATGGCTACATATCAAGGTGACAGATGTGGGCTCCATATGGCCCTAAACTGTAAA
>VUQJ01005944.1:8226-19158 GCA_015108635.1 Andinoacara biseriatus
TCCTCCAGCACTCTAGGAACCTTCAAGCATCGACCCCACAAATGCTTATTTCCTCCGTGAAGCCTGTAGCATATCCATGCTATACAGTGTTACATTTCAAAGGCACAAATCAGCTCGCTATATAGTCACAGTCTGTACATTTGTGTAACATAATGTGATTATTTGGTCAATATGTGGCCCGGCATGTTACTCATTCACACAGCACTGTGTGAGCCAACTGATGGTGGCAGGCTTCACTGATGTTGTTCCTTTGAAAGCTGAATGAATGGCGCAGATTAAGGATCATCTTTTATGCTGTACAGGGAAATTCATCATCTCTCCTTCCCACTTGCAGACACACACACACACACACACACACACAATCCAACCCTGCTTTAGAAATGGAGATTAGAAAACAGTTCAGCCGTACTCTCATGTGGCTTAAAAGGGAATTCAATGATGCATGTTTGCATTTTTGTTAAGAGATTCAGTGTAAATCTTGCGCATGTTTGTCATGCCTTCATGTTATGTTTCTTGCATTTAGAACAGGATTTCCTCACCTTTTGGAAAACTTGAAAACATTAGAACTGCTAAGCAGAGAATCTACCTAACCATCCATCCGTCCTCCCTTTCCCTGTCTCATTAAGTCCAGACCCTCGACGCCACCTTCAAGGTGGAAGGAAATGCATTAGGCGTTTTGCAATATGTAATTGAATTTCAAAGTTCAATTTTTAATCAAAGGCAATTTAATTAAGCTGGGGCCCTTGCTGATTTCCTGCTGGCTTTAGTGCATTTGAAACGAAATAAGAACTGATTGTGTATTTCCGAGGAATATTCCAACACTGGGAGGACAACTCCTGGAAGTGTCTCCCAGGCAGTTTTCTCTCATGCAGAAGAGCTTCTGAGTCGTACCATAAATAGCAACTTTTTTTTTTCTTACAAACGTAGAAAGGTTGATGTGTTTTTTTCTAATGAAGTAAGACGGGTGGACAGATAGAGGTGTTGCGATAAGCGGTGTTGCAGTATATCCTGCGCAGATAAGGACATCACACTTGCTGTCAGAGGAAGTGGTATATCTCTCTCAGATTATGCTGAAATGATGGCTTCATCTTTATGGCCAGTTTATCTGGACAAAATATTTACACAATGATGTGACAACAACTCACGTCAGGCAGCAGGAGAGAAAGAAGAGCATCCTCTTCCCCCGTGTGTGTGTGTGTGTGTGTGTGTGTGTGTGTCATGGCAGATTCATGCAAAGATAATTGCAATAAAAGTCTTCAGATAAATGGAGCACGCATTTCACCTTTTTTGCCCCTCCTCTCGTACCGTAGTTTAAAAAGCCTCTCAATAACAATCTAGTTGAACATCCTTCCTCCAGCGTCTCTGTCCCCCTCCTCCTCCTCTCACAGCCAACAGACTTCATGGTGTCAAGCCATGCAATAAACCTCTAATAGCTGTGTTTTGCTCAGTGATTTTCATTTAGGACTATTCTTTGCTAAAGCACAGGCCTCTTTGAAGTGGCTCCAAATAGCGGGGAAAAAAAAAAAAAAAAGCTGTTGTGTTCTGAAGGCGTTGGCTATTTATTCAGGATGACTCCATTTACACGGTGCTGGCCCTTGGGGACACAGAAGCCAAACTCCAAGCTGAATATAGTTTGTTTTAAAATCATCTTTATTGCATAAATCATTATATTGACATTAGCTTCATCCACACACACACACACACACACACTGTGATGTATGCAAATGGTGGTTATGGCTCTGAATTGGTCTCAAAAGGCGGCATGCATAGCTGTTTTCCGTGGAGAATAGCTCAAGCAAGCTGTAACAGTGATTTTTTTGCAGTGTGTATGCATGTGTGTTAACCTAGCTGTCAGCATGCTATCTCAATACTTTCATCACTTGCCAGTGTGTGTGTGTGTGCGTGTGAGGGTGTGTGTGTATCCTTTTCTGTGACGCCTATATATGCCTGTTTGTAGTTCGCTCCTTCTGCATGTCTGTCTTAATCTTTTTATCCCACCCCACCCCAAATATGTGTGTTCACACACCTACCTCTATGTTTGTGTGTGTTTATGTGTATGTGTGTGTGCGCGCTAATGTGTTAAAGAGAGAGAGAGGGGCAGAGTGAGCTTTGCCAGAAGGAAACAGCTGTCTCTCTGTATGTCAGGTCTGGGATCTGAAGGGGTAAGGGAGTATAGGACGAGGAGGAGGGGGAGGATGAAGAGCGCTGCAGTGCCTGGGGAGCCATGACAGCCATCACACTTAGAAACTGCGACACACAAAACCAAAGTTACACACACACACATACACCTGGATTGCTGTGTGAAGGTTATTTAGAGAGCCCTTGGGTGTTTGTGGTGTGCTAGTTAAAAATCCTTGAGTGAAATTTTTACTGCCTGACTCATTATGCCCGTACACACTACGCTCGGACTTTTATGGGGTGTCGAAGGTTGATGCTGATTTTTTTTCAGGTTCCGATCTGTTTGTATCTTTGTATATACTGCATTATTTATTTAGAGTATTGTAATTGCCGGTGTGAAAAAAAAAACAGGCAGCATTTCTGTTGGACTCAAGGCAAGAGTTGCCCTGAAATGTTTAAAAAAGAAACAAAAAAAAAAAGAATGTGCAGCAGGTCAAATCATGATTTAAAATTATAAAGAAAAACACATAAATCTTAAATTAAAGTTTTTTTTTCCTTTCCTTTCCTTTCCTTTCCTTCTTTCTCTCTTTCATTAAGGAAATATTAAGACACAAATGTGCCAACTTCCAACTTTGTGAAACTCGAGAACAATGCCATCTAGGATGTTAAAATTCATACCATTGATGCATCTACTAAAAATCTCAGATCAGTTCCAATCCAGGCGACCTTGACCTCAAGGTCAAGGCCAGAGGCCAAGTTTTCTGAAAATCTTGTTCTGCGATAACTCGAGAATGATATCATCCAGGATGTTCAAATTGATCTACAAAAACCTCTGATAACTTAGTGCTTATTAATACCAATCACAGAAAGTGACAGTATTCTCAGTACTTTATATTTATTATGATTTTAGGATTTCTTATTCTTGGTTCTTATTGAGCCATTTGCATGTCACTGAGGCTCATATGCACCCCAATTAACATCTACTGAGTCCTGGTAATTATGTGTACTAGAACTTGTACTTCCACCCAAAGACTCTACTGCCAGGAGGCTGAGGGGCAGCACTGGCGATGGACAGTATTTTTGTCTTTTCCCTTCCTTCCTTTCTTCCTTCCTTTCAGTCCTTCCTTTCTTCCCCCCTTCCTTCCTCTTTCTTTCTTTTCCTTTTTTCCCTCTGTCTTTCCTTCCCTTTCCTTCTTTCCATCTCTCTCTCTCCTACCTAAAAACATATTAAGACACGTATCTTGCGCCCTTTTCCTTCCTGCTTTCTTGCTGTCTTTCTTCGCATACACAAAACGTCCTCTCTGTGCACCACCCACAGAGCCGAGCACTTACTCATACAAAATAAGATGTCACGTCTTCCCATTTGTGCGCTAAAACCCGAGCGCAGACATGAGATTACAGTGGAGGGTTATCGCAGCAAAGGCCAGGAAACAGCAACACGTATAGTGAGACACAAACACGCAGGTGCGCCTGTCTCATATGCTGGTAAAAAGCTTTTTTCTCAATTTATCAAATGTCATTGCGCGAAAGGTCAGCTTTCACACATGTTATGCTTGAGATAAAACAATGCACCGCCTCCTCTCATCCCTAGTCTCCCTGTGGTTCTGATGGTATTTTTTGACCCATAAATGGTGTTCGCTATCTTACCCTCTTATGCATTTAAAGCTTACCTGCCGCCTTGGTGCTCAGCTCCCCCCCTCTTGGGGTTTAAAAACCCATTTAAGTTGCTACCTCTTCTTTGTATGAAGGTGTGTGTGCATGTTTCTGTGTTTGTGTAGATGTGTATTTACCAGAGATCTTGCACTCTCTTTTTTGCCATGCCCGTGGGTTTGACGGATGATGTGTGACAAGTGTGTGGAGTCAGCCCTTTGGTGGGAACCCGCTGGGGCTGGAAGATGCCCTTGTCTTTTTATATTTTGCAGCATATCTTTTTACTCCTCTCTGCTTTTTCCTCTTTATGCTTTGGCCTGCAACCATACCTGGAGGCTTATGATGATCGATTGGCCATTTGACTTTGAAACAACAGAAAATATCCTCCCCTGTATCCAAATGCACCATGACACGGTGAAACCTGGGTTATTGCACGTCACCTTGGACAAGATATTGTAAAGTCAGATGAAACGATATGTTGGGGATGTTTTGTTTCCATAATTCAGCTCAACTACAGATAAAACAGAATGCTGGAGATTGAGCAAGGACCATGAAAAACATCAAATGCAAATGGAGAAAAAAAAAAAAGCATATATAATGATTTGTGTGGCAGGAATTCACAGTGAACGGCTTTGTGCATAATTTTGACTGTCACCGCATTTGAATTTTCCTCCATAATGAATGAGTTTAAGCCACTGAGATGCATTGCTGATGCCTTAAAAAGGATTTTGATTTTGAGCAACAGCAAAAACTCAACTAAGAGAACATTTTTTTTTTTCAATTTTTTACATTTTGAAAAATCAAGGTGAACACATAGTTAAGTGAGTAACTTTTGTTGTTTTACATCATTTCTAAAAGTTAAAGGAACACATGAAATACAGTTTGATAAATACAATCTAGAACATAGAGTTTGAAAGACATGGATTTTTACTCTACACCTGCTGTAAACTGCAGCTTTTTTTTTCTGGAGCAATGAGGGGCCATAACTGGAAGAGATGGACTTCTAAGTTGTCAGCTTGGTTATCAAGGTGCATCCATGGACGGTACAGGTGCATCGCACCCACACAAATGTCTGCAAATTAGCACTAAGCAACATACAAATAAAATACTGCAGTTTACCCTCCTAGAAATAGAACACAGACATCTTAAACAGGCTGTTATTGCAGTTAACAGCAAAGTCCAGTTAAGGGGTGATGCCTAAGAAACAGGCTGGGCTGATACTTTCTGTGTCTGCGAGTCATCTAGGGTGCGCTCGGGTCCATGTGATGTAAATGTCCTCATTGCTTCATTTCACTGAGGTTTGCAAGCGTTCGTGCATGCACAGAAGGTCCTGCCACAGCATTTTAATCAGGTTGAGATCTGGACTTTGACTGGGACGTTGCAACACACTGATTCCATTCTGCTGTAAATTTGCTGCTGTGCATTCTCCTGTTGTATGACACGATTTTGGCCAATCTTTAGCTGGTGGATATGATGGTCAACTCAGTGACTGCAAGGTGCCCAGGTCCTGTGGCGGCAAAACAAGCCCAATTCATCGCCACCCCCTGTGCTTGACAGTTGGTATGAAGTGTTTGTCCTGATCAGCTGTTCATTACGGCCAAACAGATCCTCATCTGTCAGAAGGAAATTGTTCCATAAGTCTTGCAGTTTGTTCAGATGCAGCTTTGCAAACCTGTAAGCCAAGTAAGCCATGTTGTTTGTAAAGAGAAGAGGCCTTCTCCTAACAACAAATATTTCACCTACTGTTGCTTTTGTGGCCATTCAGACAGTTTACAATAGTGTTTGAGTGGTCTGAGAGATCATTTTACACAGGCTGAGAGATCTAATACGATACTATATACTTTACTGTCCCCTTAGGGAAATTTGCTGTGACAGCACTCATATTGTATCGAGCTTAAAATTGAATGATTATATTGATTATATTTATTCTGCAGATCTCTGTAAAATACAGTTTTGCAACTTGATGCCAGTAACAGGACAAAGGGAAATGCCTCTACCTCAATTCCCCTTGGTCTCCTCTCATTTCCGCTGGTGTTACAAGGGTCAGCTATGTCCTGTATGCACAGGTTGATTTTCCAGATGCAGCGCTTTCATTCACCTTTATATTTTCACACTGCTGTGTGTTTCCTAATAGACTTTCACTGCCCCGGTGGCTGCCAGGGCCCCTCGGAGCAGAGCCAAGAAACTGTCTGGCTACTCAGTGTAAACTATGTGTTTACAGCATGGCCAGGGTCACAGTGGGCATGCTCGGCTCAGTGCATCTCACCTGCTTGTGATGATAAAGGAGCTGATGTTGGTATAGAATGACAGCTAGTTGTTAATATACTGTTACTGTACTTTTCTCTTGCTGGAGAGGAACAGGAATGTACCCTGTAGATATTTACTTTTCCTTCAGGATAAATCCGCCGTGGATTTGTAAATATTTTAAAGGTTAAGCTCAACCAGGCAGTTCAAAATGAAAGGGACGAGTAGCTCTCAAGCAGTCGACATCTCTGCCCTCCTCCCTGTTTTCTTTGAGCTCAGTGCATACTGTGTACTCAAACATTTATAGACTTTATTATGTGGTCATGCATTTATGTATGCTTCCTCTACCATGCTTTGATGGAACTGTTCCCTCGTAACACGCCCTTAATGGTTTGTTTGATCAGGACGTGCTCAGATTTTCCAGAACACAGGTGCTTCTGTTAGAGGATTCGAACATAATGTTACATAATGCAAAACAGCTGCGTATTTGTGAGTTCAAAGATACCTGAGAGACATACTGTTTCTGTTCAATCCACCTCTTCCTCTCTTGACCCTTTTTCCTCTCTCAGTCGGCGGGGTGGGCAAAATGACATGCTCTAAATAACTTTATTGACATTTGAATTGGTTGTGGACTGTGGTAATTATCCAGCCTTCCTGCTTCCTGGCTGCCATTCAGTGAGAGGAGAGAATCAGTGAAGCCACATTCCAAGCCGGGCCACAGGCAGAGATATTTGTCTCAAGTATAAACATATACTTCTATCCACATGCTGGTCTCTGATATTCTCATTCACATAGTCATAGAAAGGCGGTGACACAGGCATTTACACCTAGAGCATGCTTTATTATTGAGTTTGTCGAGCACATTGAATCTCATGAATAAAGCACATTATTGTAGTTTCTTCGCCTATACAGGGAGAGCAATGTAGCAGGACTACGTGAAGTATTTTCGTGAGTTTCTTTAAAGCTGAGTGACCATGAATCACTGCACTAGAATGTTTGCTCATTCTTATCCTCCAAGAAATCTCCATGGCTACCCTCTTGTATGGTCAGCACAGTCATGAAACACTGGCAAGTTAAGCCTGCAGTATCACACATTTTCCTGCAGTACCTTTTTCTCTGAGATTATCTTTTTTTCTATATAATAGCCCCCAAACAGTGCTTTGAATCAGCTTTCTTGCTGCTAAAGGGGTGTTGCATCGACTGCTTTGTCACCTTCTCTTCACTATGTGCACAGATCTTTAAAATGCTCTCAGAATGATGGGTTTGTCTTCCTTAAATGGGAAGGCCTAATCCAAAGACTGTATATAAAAGATGGGCTATGATGCAAGCCATTGGTTTGTGGTGTCCTGTTTTTAGCATTTTAGCCATCACCATCTTGTTGATCTTTGAACCCAGAAATGATTACATTTCAACTAAAGTCTGACCAATATTGATTTTTTTTTTTTACACCTATACAGATGTTGATATTTGGTGATTTAAAAATCTGGTAAATCAGCCAATATGTTTTTTTTTTTATCAGGTACACAAAACAAACAGTTTTCCATAATGTTTGTTATTTGTGGTTATTTATGAGTCCTTACTAAGATAATATAGCAGTGCAGGCAAGAAATAAATTTGTAAACTTGTTTAAGCTCTGCTTGGATCAGTTGGTTGTGTTCGTGGTGTTCAGAAAACGTTACCAACAGGGAAGTTGCAGAGTGCCGTCTGGTGGACAAACTATACTGTACAATTTCAACACTTTCTTTTTTGATTTTAATTTAGCAGCCAACAAATGAAAATTATTTGTCAATACCAATATATTGACTAATAGCTAATATCAGCCAATAACAGCAGCCAACAAGTTGTCTACACAAAAAAACTTCTGCAAATTGCATTTACAACCATCTTCCAATTAATTATTTAATCAGTTATTATTATTAATCTCTGGCTCTTTTTTCACACCGTGTCTTTTGTCCTCTCTCTCTCCCCTCATCCCCAACTGTTGCTGCAGATGACTGCCCCTCCCTGAGCCTGGTTTCTTCCTGTTAAAAAGGAGTTTTTCCTTCCCACTGTTGCCAAGTGCTTCCTCATAGGGTGTCTCTTGGGTTTTCTCTGTAATTAGTGTAGGATCTTTATCTTACAATATAAAGCACCTTGAGCCAACTGTTTGTTGTGATTTGGTGCTATATAACTAAAATTGAATTGAATTGAATTAGTGTTTAAATTACTAGAAATCCAAACACCAAAACTGGGGCACAAACAGCTTGATGGACGTTGCCTTTTGGCAGAGCATGGGTTGATGTTTCTCCCTGTTTCCTTCCCTTCTTTATGCCAAGTTTTGCTGACCGGCTGCATGCATGCAAACTGATTTTAGTAAAAATAAATAAACAGGCCCGTTTATTAATTCCAATTCAATTCTCCTGTAGTTTTGGCAATCACTAAATTCCATCAACTGACTTCACACCCCTATTGATAAAATAGTTGTAGCTGCTTTGTATGTCTCCATGAATGATATTTCTCTGTTGCAGTGCTGCTGAGCAGCATTGGGGGTAAACAGATCTTTTTTTTTTCTTCGTGTGGAGCGAGAACTGTGTCCCTGATGCAAGGCTATCCAGAAGAAGAGAGCAATACAATTAACAGACAGCAGTTGGGCTTTACTGGCAGAGCCTCAGTGACCGCTCAGGGGGAGGAATCTTAAAGGAGAACTAACTTACTGCTTATGTTAACTATTGATGCTGAACATAGTAGTCTAATGCATAAAGAAAAGGTGAATATCTTTTGACTTTTGATGCAGAATTTATTATCAAAGTTTTCTGCTTACTGCTGACAAACTTGGCCACCCATCTGCACGAGGCTGCCTGTCAAACGTTTGCAGGGAGACTGAGGATGGAGATAGATTTTAGAAAGACAGAACAAGAAAGATAAAGAGAGAGAGGAAATTGGGGGAATTTCTAGTGGATGAGAGTGTTTCTGGGCTCCATGTTGGGTTAGTTAATGACTGGTGCATATGTCAGCCACGCAGCTGTGGAGTTACAATCAGCCAGCCAGCTGAGGAAAGGAGTGACGGATGGACTGGAGAGAGAAAAAGAGAGATGCCGACAGATAGAAAGTATTAAGCCGTGAATGCACACACACACACACACACACACACACACACACTCACGCGAAAGAAAAAAGACAACCCAAAACAGAGAAAACAGTTCTGAGAGAGAGCAGTGAAGCAGAGGAGGTTAGATAGAGGATTTTGAGCGAAATAAACAGAGAGAGGGATCCAGAGGGAATAGAGAGCGAAGGAGAGAAAGAGAAGTTGCCAAGATAGTTTCCATTCTTCTTATCCTTCCTGAACTAGCTGAAGTAGAAATGGCAGAGGATGCAGTCCAATCATTACACTCAGCTGCCTTCCTGGAAAGTATTTACTGTTGTCAATAAAAAAGCAAAGAGAAAGCAAAGTGTGCAAAAGAAAAGAAATACTAAAAAAATGCGGCCCCTCTTAAGAAAGACTGCATGTTCCATGGCTCGCTTTACATATTTTTTTTATAACCAGCACCTTCTCAAGAAGTCTTTTCACCTATTCTTCCTTTGACTTCCCCCCCATTTTTTTCTTTTTCTTTTACCCCGGCCCCTGTCTGTCCTGCTCCGTCCTGGCCCATGTTCCATCAGCTCTTGGATATAAGCCTTTAAGAGCCTCTTTTCCCTCCAGTAAGAGCTTTAAGGCAGAATTTGTGTGGAAGGCAGTTTTTTTTTTAGTGGGAAAAGGATCAGAGCTGGACAGAAATAGGTACAGGGTGAGAACAGGAGCGGATGCTTCAGGAGAAAGTCTTTGACCTTGAATTGTCCCCTTCTTCTTGCTGCTCCACAAAACACCCTCGGTAACTCTGACGAGGGCCTTTTTGTGAGGCAAGGACGCTAGTTTATTGTGCCTCAGTTACTGCTCACAAATGCTGTTTGTAGTATTAGGTACACAGGTGTAAAGCCTGAGCGGATTATCACTGACTGGGCTGCTGTGGAGTAAGAAATGCATTGTTGGTTAATGTGGAGCAACCCCATCAAACACTGTCACTGAATTCCTGTCACTCTATGCATGCCTGCTATTCCATGCATTCTGTATCCATGTGTTTTGTATTAATGCAAATCATTTTGAGAACAGTCAAGCCCCTGCAGGTTGCTGAACAGTTATGCATAAGGTATATATGTAACCCCTTGGCTAACTGCACTTTTTTTTTTTCCCCCCTTGTGCTCCTGCAGGCAGACCCGGGAGCAGGAGACGCCGCCAGACTTCTTCTATTTCTCTGACTTTGAAAGACACAATGCTGAAATTGCAGCCTTTCATCTGGACAAGTAGGTGAACACTAGCCTGTCACAATACTCAGGGACTTTTGAAAACCACGAGTCCCACATATAAAGCAGATGATCAAAAGATTTTAGCTTTTCCGTGCCTCGCTACAAAGAGCAAATTTTCAGCCGCAGGCATGCTATGCATCACCTTATCGGAAAAAACACACTGTAAACCTTTTTGATGTAAATATTTATGCTCATAAAACCTAAACATTTACTAGTGGAGGAAAGGGGGATTCCTATTAGCTTATTCTTTTTCTTATATTCATATTAAGCATCCCGTACACCTCAAGCTTAAACAGAGGAGCAATGCTCAATGATACCATAAAAACTACTGAGCCACAAAATAAAAACTGAGCAAGCAGCAGCTGATGTGTTGCTGTGGGTGAGATAGAAGACTTTTTTGTGAGCAATGCTGGTGAGGCTACTCTAGAAAATCTTTCAGAATTGTTTAAATGTAAATCAAATGTAAGGCTTTTAATAATGTTGAAGGCCTTCGGTATCAAAGCAGCAGAATCGGAGATCTTTTTCGTGCCAACACTTTGTGCCTTCATCCTCGTAGCAACTTTGCTGATTTTTTTTTTTTTTTTTTTGTAAATATATTGA
>VUQJ01005945.1:7414-19293 GCA_015108635.1 Andinoacara biseriatus
GTTTTATATAATCCTAAATGCAATAGATCGAGCCATCAAACTGATTAAAAATACTTTAAAAAATTTAATTATTGCATCATTATGTCAGCTGTAACTGACAGTTGTGTGTTTTTGTTGAAGAAATGTAGATTTAATGATTTCCTTATTATTGACGTCAGACAACGTATTTCATGACTTCTGTGTGAAACCGGAGCCGACGGATTCACTGCGGCCCGGGTGGGACGACACAGTCGGTCCTTTGCCCCGAGGAGATAAGATATCATTTCTAATCTCTGATTAGAGCCGACATTCTCAAATCAAGAGTGCTGCGGCCCGCTTAAAAAGCAGAACATCCCTAAAGAGACGGATATTAAAATAGAATATGATGGCACTAACTACCTGAGCTGTATCAGCCTATTAAATTTGATGATGCACCATGTGTCTCTGCCTTTACTGCATCTTAAACTGTTTGTTTTACATTGTTTATTTTTATATTATACTGCCACAAATGTTCCAGTTACCACCAATTTAGTTTCTTTTCAGATTATTGTTACTTTTATATTTATTCTTCTTTAATATACTATTTAAGGGCAACACTGTGGCCCGAGGACAGAATTTCGTTCCATCGATGTAAATGTGACACGAACGACAATAAAGAAAGAAAGTAGAGCGACTGTAACAATGTAGCAAATGATCACAACGATTTATTTGATGGTTTAAATATATTTACAGATAAATAACTACATAAACTGAACGAAAAGCAATTATGACCTAAAACAGTAAAATGAATAAACATTTGTGATTATCTTAGTTGCAACTGTTAAACAAACAAAAGCAAAAAAGTAAACAAAAACATCTTCTTGTTATTCAGCAAAGTTTTGGTACGACAAATATTCCTAAAAATGGGACTAATTGCCCGACCGGAGAGCATTGTTACATATCTGATATTGTTTAAATGTACATCTTCTAATAAAATTAAATGAAGCCTTTATCTTATAAAAGATATTTATAACAGTAAGTATGTGAGCCGCTTCTTAGACGACATCATGAACTCTGATTAAGAGTCAGACCTAAATCTCAGCAGCGGTGGTCCCGAGCTGCCTGAGTTTGCCCACATCACTCGATCTTAAAAATGAATGCTCCAAATTTAAAAAGCAGAACACAGTTAGTATTTATAAATTTTATAATTTTTTATAACTGCAGCTGCTGTTACACCCAAATTTCCCCTCTGTGGGAACAATACAGGCTGTTTCTTCTATTTTTTTGTTGACAATAATTTCAAATTGTATCAGATATTTGAGGCAACCGATCATGTTGTTTCCCTGGTGGATGACGTCAGACGGTCAGTAACATCACAAGGCGACTGAAATATTGTTTTCCAGTATCTTGGAGGCCTAAGTGATAAAAGATTTCATAGTTCTACTGCAACCTTTGTGAAATGTTCTCAGCTGATGTCTCGGCTTCAGCAGTGAACCTTTCTTGACCTCCTGGCAGATGAAGTTAAAAAGTTCATCGCTTATTTTGCTCTGTATATACAGTTGTTGTACAGATGTGACAGATTGATGAGCCCATCAAAATTCTTGATCTCAGTAACAGGTCGCAGACCCGTCCTCTCTTCAGGGTCACCAGATTCCCACAGAGCTCTGTGGGGCTCTGACTCCATCTCCTCTTCAGCCCACCACCTGCTCCCCTGAGCTGGAACTATTGTCCCCAGCTACTGTGACCACTGAGCATCTGGCAGGCCAGATTTTCTTTCTCTTATATCGGACACCCTGATTGGTCAAGACTGTGAGAAACTGCAGTCACACCAAGACCCACACATTCATATGGAGATGTGGGACTATAAATAGGAGGGATGAAGCCAGCAGATCAGGGTCTCTCTCTGCAGAGACCCCTGCAGCACTGACTCTGACTCACAAGGTAAACTGAAGATTCACAGAATGTCAGCCATTATTCAAAGACTGTGTTTAATAATGCTAAAGCTATGCTTAAATTAACGAGTTTATTAATGACTTGGTCCTTCTTCCTGCAGCTCAGAAAGCTTCTGGTGGAGAGAATCAGCAGCTGCATCGAGCAGCTCGGGTCTCTCCTGAGTCCAGAGTTCCTCAAACAGCAGCCAGACTCTAAACTGGAGAAGGCAGACATCCTGGAGATGACCGTCTGCTTCGTGAAGCGCAGCAGCAACACCGAGCTGCAGGCTCTGGTCAGGGCGACTCCAGGTGTGTGCAAGAGATGATGATGTCCTTCCTGTCCTGAGCGGAGAGAAACCTGCTGAACCTCATCAACCAGCTGCAGATAAAAACCTGAGAGAGTTCCCTCTGAGCTGCACGGTCCACATTAGCGTCACCAAAGACGAGAGTCCAGTCAACAGCGCCCCCCGGAGGCCGTGGTAGGCACCTACAGACTGCAGCGATCACATTGGTCAAAGATTAAAGACTCGTTCTTCTGTATGTACAGAAGGTTTTAATTGTTCCTGTGGAAGTGACACAACAACAGCTTTCAAATAAAGAGCTGAACGACCTGCAGACTGAGTTCTGCTTTCAGGAACTTTTTCTTCTGCTTTCAGGAACTTTTTCTTCTGCTTTCAGGAACTTTTTCTTCTGCTTTCAGGAACTTTTTCTTCTGTGTGAGCAGAAGGTTTGATTTGAACTGTATTTATTTCATGTAAAAAAATTCCTGTGGAAATAATAAAACAAGGACAGGTTGCACAGAATTACCAGCACTGCATGTAACACTGTACATCACATTTTGGTGATATAATAAGTACTTATTTTAATAACAGGTACCTGCTTGTTCATTGATCTGTTTTCAGCTCTCAGTGTATTTTTTCCTTTTGCATAAAAGGATCGAACAGAAACGTTTTTTTCTCAAAGAAAGAAGATGTTGACCTTACTTGTTATTAAGTATTAATATCAATTTCTGATTATTTTACGCGATGCATTTTAGTGTCACTTTGTTATAAAAGGCCGTTTGTGCTCATTTGGGAGCATATTTATGAAAGTCTGATATGAAGATGTTGTAAATACGTCTGATCCGGTGTTTTAGTGAATCATTGTTTCGATCTGCCTCCAACACGAGCGTTTATTAAATAATAAACAAGTCAAAATCATTTTTCTGTTCATGTGTCATTATGTTAGACCCACTTGTGTCCCATACAGTATTTTTATGGAATAATACTGTAATATTACTCTATTATAACACAATTATGATCATATTCGAGTTCAGATGGATGAAACCTGATGAGCCTTTATGATGTATGTCGAGCAGGAGCTCCGTGTGGATGATCGCAGTGAGGGGAAATATTCTTCCTCAGCTCCAGAAGCTTTAAAGATAACGATTGTCCCCCCGTGTGACGGTGGGGGGGGACACTGGAAGGACGAGTGTGAGAAACCACAGGAAGCTCAGAGAGATCCGACTGGCGCCAAATCCTGAATTGTGACATTTTGGTATCTCACCGTTACATCAGTTAGAGCTTAACCATAAAAAGTAAAGTAAAAATACCAACATCTGTGCTGCTGAAGATTTTATTTTTAATCTTTTGAAACCTTTCAGCAGCTTTGGATTCATGTCTGCTTGGCACACATCAGAAACAGCTTCTCAGTCTCATTTCTGAAGCTGTTTAGTGACTTGATGGCGTTTGACAGGTACGTGTGAGAAACAGCTGATGGAGCATCGACGGCAGTTTGAGAGTTTATCAGAAAACATCGGTGACTGAAACTGTCACAGCTGGGTGAGATGAGATTGATTTGAAATAAAAAATATCTATTTTATTTTATTGACAATTTGTTGTTTGCTTCACTTAATAAAATTAAGTGCAGAATTTCTGAAATTACAGAAATGTGTTTATGAATTTACACATAACAGGATGTTTTCACCCTGAACACTTTGAATTGTTTCAATCTGTTGTGCAGATATTTCACACACACGATTTGTTAAAAACATTCGTGGCATCCTGCTGAGTTTCGTCACTTTTTCGTTTAAACGCGGCGAGTCCTGAGTTATCGAATCCCTTGAGGAAGGATTGCAAACACGTGCAGTTTGTGCTGGAATTTGAAACATTTTGGTGACACACACATTTGCACAGATCAACCAGCAGATGCAGTTCATGTGGAACTCGAGAAGACGCACTCTCAGAGTCCCAGGAGGGAAAAGGTTCCCTGATGGAACCGAGTGTGGAACCTCACAGGGTCACAGTTCAAGCTGATTTGCATCCTTAACCGCACGAGTGTCCGACCATTGTCCGCAGGGATTTGGCACACTTCAGGAAACAGCTGCCTGCACCTTCCCGGGAATTCAAGGACGTGAAATCTGAAGCATCTGATAACATGAAGGTTTCATGTTGAGTGACCATCATCCAACTAAAGAAGTGGAACCTATTGTTCCGAACCGTGAGCACATTTGTTGAATAATATTTCAAATGTGATCAAATATTTGAGGCGACCAATCACGTTGTTTCCCTCCAGATGGTGACGTCACACTCTGTCTCTGAGCAGCAACCGTCACAAAAGCTCCTTTCAGGGTCTTTTGTAGTTCACTGACTGCATCATTCACACTGAGTGTGGAAGCTGAGAGAAACTCTCTGCTCACACCAGCTACAATCCATCTGCTACAGCTGACCATCAGAATTCAATCAATAACATATTTTAATAAAACAATCTATTGTACTGTCACTGATGTTGTTTTCCAGTTGCTCTGCAGGCCTCAGTAAATTATTTGGATGCATTTGTCTCCATAAGCTACACAGATTTGGTACTTTCACACACGGGCTTCAGCCCTGAACCTTTGCTAGTAAAGCCGAGTGTGAGGACGTGAAATCAGTCATTATTGATCTTTTACTGCAGCAGCTCCCAAAGTCCACAGTATGTCTGACTGAGCCTGTGTGAGAAAGAGTGACTGATGGGAGAAAGTAAAGGAAGGAAGTGGCTGTCAGCTGAGAGACAACAAAGTATCTGCAGCAGAGAAACTCCAGCAGTTTTACTTTAACACAGAATCAGATGTTTAATAGTTTGACCGGCCTGAGAGTTTGAATCATCGATCTCAGCATCAGGCGACAGATCAGTTCTCTACAGGGTCTCCACTTTCCCACATTCACACAGAGCTTTGTGAGTCTTTTGCTCTGGAAGCCCAAAGAGCTCCACCGGATCTGTTTATTGTCTCCTGCCAATATGACCACTGAGCATGTGACGGGCAAGATCTCCTTTCTCTTACACTCAGCGCTCTAATTGGTCAAGACTGTGAGAACCTCCAGTCACACCAAGACCCACATATTCATATGGAGATGTGGGTCTATAAATAGGAGGGATGAAGCCAGCAGAGATCAGATTGTGTCTGCAGAGACCTCTGCAGCACCGAGATCCAGGCACAGCACCTACAGGCATCTGAGTCTGACTCACAAGGTAAACTGGAGATTCACAGAGTGTCACTAATTACTCATGGATGATGCTGTTTGATGATGCAAAACCTGAACCAGTTAAATAATTATTTCTCTTTCCTTCCTGCAGCTCAGAAAGCTTCTGGTGGAGACAATCAGCAGCTGCATCGAGCAGCTCGGGTCTCTCCTGAGTCCAGAGTTTCTCACACAGCAGCCAGACTCCAAACTGGAGAAGGCAGACATCCTGGAGATGACCGTCTGCTTCCTGAGGAGGCGGCAGCAGCACCATCCAGCTGTGGACTCAGCAGCTGTCGACAGGGGCTACCCCAGGTGTGTGCAAGAGATGGAGCACTTACTGTCAAAGGAAGAGGTGAAGACTCAGTCCCAGAGAAACCTGCTGAACCTCTGATAAAAACCTGACAGAGTTCCCTCCTCTGAGCCGCACGGCCGAGCCCGGCATCACCAGAGACAAGAGTCCAGTCAGCAGCGCCCCCTGGAGGCCGTGGTAGACGCCTACAGACTGGAGTCACAACCTCACTAAGCACAAAGATCAGACGGGCAGAAACTACAGAACTGAATTATCTGAAACTCTGTGAATTTGTTCTTCTGTACGTACAGAAGGCTTTGTTTTCTTTTTTGTTCTTACTGCAAGATTTCCTGAGGAAATGAAATATCTTTTGTGTTATGAAACAAAAGATCTTGTCATATTTTTCTAAACAGACATAATTGTATTATCATTGGTTTGTTTAATGGATTTATTACACACAGTGTGAAGCCAGTGGATGAACCCACTTTGATCACTTTGTGATTATTTTATCGTTTTAGTGTCACATTGTTTCAGATTGTTTTGGAGCCCATTTTCTGAACGTCTGCCACGAAGATTCATTTCATAATGTTTGTGTCTTTTGTGAAGATCTCTGGTCCTTCGCTCATTTTGAGTTGGTGATGTTAAAAAGTTTCTGTGATGCATCATCACCTGTATCTGCTTCACATTGAAGATTTTATTTAAAAAATACTGAGTTTATCTTAATAAAGAAACAATGTGATCGAACAAGTTTTTGCTTACATTTCTATCATGTTATCATGTTACTCTATAATAGATCAAGTGCTGAAATATCACTACGATCAATTTATGATTCAATGGAAAAGGTTCAAACTGACCCCTGGAAGAGGACTTTAGGTAATCAACCTTAACCCACTTCCATCTCCTCCTGCGATGGTCAGGAGACACGTCCATTGTTCCTCCAGTGAACGCAGTGAAAGGTGGGAAACCAGAAGAAATTCACTCACAGTCTCAGTGGGAGAATCGATGAATTTACTTTATCACAAAACATTATTTCCAGAAGTTACTAAAGTATCTTTCATGTTAATGAAGAAATCATCTTGTCATGCAACCAAATTTGAATGTATGTGCAAGTATTATTATTTCTCACTGCGATTTACTTCAGTCATCATCAGCTAATTGTTACTATAACATCTATTATCTTTTCATTGTTGAGTGCAAATATTTGTCACTGTGATCAAAACTTTTTATAATGGATATCCCTCCATTTTAAACTGATTAAACTCCAGTTTAAACTGATTAAACTCCAGTTTAAACTGATTAAACTCCAGTTTAAACTGATCAGTCTGTTGGATGTTTGTCCCGTTTCCCCCAAAAGTTTACTTAATATCCGACTGCCATGTTTTCATCCTTTAATGGCGCACTGAGTGTCATGTCAGGGTCAAACACAATGCTGTGGTCGCAACTTAATAATCTGTTTATTTGGTGTTTTATAAATAATGACTAATTATCTCGCCCGCTGATGTGCTGCCTGTCTGTCTTTTAGGAGGATAACTCCAAAAGTTTTGAACCAAAATTGATGAAACTTTGTTCAAAAATTCCATACAGGCTCAAGAACATGTGATTTAAATTCCAAGGTCAAAAGTAAAAAAATCAATCAAAAATTTTGTAAAATAAAATAAAGATAAAAATCTGAAAAATGATCCATTTTAAGATCAATGTCACAACATGATTATTTTTAGTTTATATAATTTTTTATCATTTCAGTAATCATTTCAGAATTGTGCCACATTTTGCACCATGTAATTTTTTGTAAGGTCAGCCATAAAATTTTTTCTATCTTTTGGTCACGAAAGTTTTGTGAAGAGAATACCGAGCAGGTGACCCGAGACCGTGACGCGTCACTCTGACAGTTTTAAACTCTCGAGGTGATACTTGTGCCTCATGAGGAGCCAGTGTGGGGAAATAAAATTAGCTTGTTCCTCCCACTGCCTGCAAGACAATTTACTCTTTAATGTTTACTATTATTACTTATTATATTTAGACCTCCTCCTACCGACAGTCCACAGTCCTTCCCTCTATTTGGACATCAAACATGACTGCATGACTATTTTTGAATGGTAGGTGGGGTATATATACATGTGTGCTGCATTTTGTCATTAAGTCTGAAGAAGGGCATGCATCCCTCATTTCTGAAGGTACTTTGGTATTAAATTATTTCCCAGGAGCGTTCCGGTGTGCGGACTGTCTTCCTCTTCTTGTGACTATTTTTGTTCCTTTAACCTCTGGATGTGCACGTTTGGCCTGTTTAAATGGGACACTGAAAATATGACATGCCAAACCGTTTTGATTTTGACCAATTTTCACCAAAAATTTCAAATGTTACTGTCTCTCAGAGCCGTCCAATGAGATCCTTTCCCTCCAGATGGCTGGTGATGTCATGCAGCCAGCATCTGCCACAGAAGTTCTTTTGTGGGAAACTTGTTACTCATGCTGATGACCCGGCACGTGCAGCCGGGCTGCATCTGCACGGCTGCGTGATTATTTTCAGTTAGAGTGCAACACCAAACAGTTACAATTGTGCATTTTTTGTAAAACAAAATTTAACAAAACTGAAAATGTTAAAGTCTAATTAAATCATCAGTTAAAACCAAACTAATTTTGGCAGTGACATTTTAGGGTTTCCTTAAAAATGTATCTCATTATAAACCTCATTATAAACATGCAAAAAAACCCCGATCCCACTATTTCATTTCATACCTGTAATTTGTACATTGAAACGTTGTTTTTTCCCAGCTTGTGACGGGATAATCAACGTGTGCTCGGTCAAAATCACTGATCCCAGCATCAGGCTGCAGGTCTCTGCAGGGTCGGCCCTTTCCCACCATCACACAGAGACCTGTCACGCTCTCTTACTTTGCCCACAGGCTTCCACCTGCTCCCCTGAGGTCTAACTATTGTCCCTCAGGCATTAACAGCAGCATGCTGTAGCTCCACATGCCTTATTGTCTCACAGAGCTCTCTGATTGGTTCAGACTGTGGGAAACCTCAACCAGAGCAGGACCCACACATTCATATGGAGATGATGGAGTATAAATCGGAGGGATGAAGCCAGCAGATCAGGGTCTCTCTACAGAGACCTCTGCAGCACAGAGATCCAGCCATGGCACCTGCAGTCACTGCAGCTCTCAGCAGTTCTACTGAGCATCCAGCTCGGACTCACAAGGTAAATCAGAAATTCTCGGGATTTTGTGCTGCACGTTACATTATATCTGTTACATATTTTGTTGTTAACACAAAGCTTCTGATCAAGTTTATTAATGACTTGGTTCTTCTTCCTGCAGCTTAGAAAGCCTCTGGTGGAGAAGTTACGCAGAGAGCGGATCAACAGCTGCATCGAGCAGCTCAGGTCTCTCCTGAGTCCGGAGTTCCTCAATCAGCAGCCAGACTCCAAACTGGAGAAGGCAGACATCCTGGAGATGACCGTCTGCTTCCTGACACAGTTACAGAGCCAGCAGCAGAGAAACCGACTGAACAGCTTCAACAAGCTGCAGACGTCCTCTGATGAGAAGCTGAGAGAGGCTGACTTCTCCCCTCTGAGCTCCACGAGTCCAACCAACAGCGCCCTCTGGAGGCCGTGGTAGAGCGCGGTAAAAAGACCAAATTGGTTCAACTGGACTGAATTCTTTGACGTTCAGTGAACGTGTTTTTCTGTATTTACAGAAAGTTTGTGTGTTTTTGTGTGTGTGTGCAAGATTTCCTGAGGAAGTGACAGCAACAGAATATCACGTCATGCATGTTGCATCAATCAAATCTAGTATTTTCTTTGTTTCTGATCATTATGATGTAAAATTTGAATGTTCTGATTGAAACAATGGTTTGATTTGTTCTGAGATCCTGTTCTTTATCCTTTTAATTATAAAAGGTTTAATATGACAATTTTTCACTCTGTGGGTTAAACAGTGTCATATTTGTAGCTCCTGATTAACACACTGATCTTAATTGTCCGTTTGGACATTCAAAAATGAATCTATTTAAGATTTTTATTATTGCATTTTATTGAAAAGTGTTTGACGCTGTCGACTTTGTTGTGATCGTGTCATTTTTTCTCTTTGGAGAATTTAAATGTGATCTGTTTAAAGGTCAGTATCAACAGTTATTGCTGTGTTTAGCAAACATTTTGCTACATTTGTAAAACACGATTAATGTGCTTTTAAATGCTGTAAATCATAAAGTCCTCTCTCTGAGCACAGCTGTTGCTGTATCATCACCTCCTGTTTGAAGCATGCAGATTTTACGTGGGCCTTGTTCAATAAACAAACTGCCTGAAAACTGAATTTTCATCTTGTTGTATGCTGCAGTTACACCTGTAACAGGTGTTCTCCATCCACTTCCATTCTACATGAACTGAAGCATCATTAATCCACATTTAATCAATTTAAACTCATAATTCAAACACACTTTGGAACAATAATGAGCTGCTGCTGTGTTTAATGTAAAAGGTTTAAACTTAATAATTTCCTTGCATGAAACAGTCACAAATTAAATCTAATGAGATTCAGACACGTTTCTATTGTTCCTCCAGTGAAAGCACAGAGTTCCCAGAGGAATAATGGCTCCTGACCTTTGCCCTGAAGGGACGGAGGATAAAGGGGACCCCTATAAATGTAATCTTGATTTTTTTTTTGTTTATTTTGTTTATTGTTCTTTTACATAAAAGAGGATCCCCGTTTCTTTACAAATGTTGTTAATCTCTATTTTAACACACGATGTTTGAAAATGATTCTTGTGTGGAATCAAACTGAAGAAATTCACAGAGAAAAATACTGAAAGAACAATTTTGTTATTAACAGTGAACACCACCACAGCGATCACACAGTTGATCGCGGTTCATTTTTATAATCTAACTTCTATTAGACATGCTGCTTTTGTCAGTTTGAGAATGAAGAAAATTCCTCGCACATGGATGATTTCACAACCGTTTGTGGATCTAAGCTAGAGGACAATCGAAGGTGTTAATAAAGGTGCACAAAGGTGGAATTTTGGTGCTTCTGTTGATTTTAATGGACAATTTAGTTACTTTGTCCCCTTTTGTAATCATCTTTTTTTGTTGTTGTTTGATCAAAAACACACTTTTGTAAAACTGTAGCATAAGATCTTTGAGTGACGTGCCTGGTGATTTAATTCAATCTAAATTACTCAGGACAATGACCGTGCTGCCATCCAGATGGCGTGACGTGACGAGGTTTCCTTTAGCCCCTCGTTTCGAGTCATTCATGCTTATATCACGTGTATACTTGGTGTAATAAAGTGAATTTATGTTCCAAACTGCCTACCGACACACATTGTGACACTTCCTTATCAGTGCACGGCAGGACGCGGTTACTGATACTCCCAGAAAGAACTAGTCCAGTTTATTCAAATTCTGATTTTTCTTAATCTACAGTTAAAAAATTGATTTTGTGTCTGCAGGTCAGTATTTACCTTTGAATAGAGACTTTGGTCAGATCAGGTCTGACCATTCAGCCTATTTCTATTTATAAATTGTGTCTGCTCGATATAACCACCTGATTTTAAGACTAATGTTTTTGTTTGTTTAACTCAGTCTGAATTTCCCTAAAAATCAACCTATTTTTACGCACCTACAAATTTAGTTGCAGCTCAGGTCTATAAACAATACATCATTCAAATTTTAGTTTATGGTTATGAATGTAACCATGTTTTCATTGTGTGTGTTGTACAATTTACATCTAAAAATCTTCCATTTATTTCTTTGGGTGAAACGTAAACCTCAACAAGGTTTAAAGCCTATGGTGCAATCCAGCTCAATGGTCTCGAAAACTGCCCCCCTCACATGGTGGTGGGAGGGGGGTAAAGGGTGACTCGGTCATCCCACACATGGAGACAGTGTCCCACATTTTTTACTGGCTCTACTAAAGTATGTTGATGTCTCAGGCAGGCCCAGGACACGCTGTAGAAACTGGTTCTCTTGGAAACCTGCAAATTTGCATATTGATATTTGCCTCAGATCCAAGTATCTATGTAGATGTCATCTTCACTGTAAGATAGACTCAGTTGGAGTGATGCAGTCCTCGGCTGCAGAGGGTGTCTTCATGTGCTGTTTAGTGACAATAAGCTGAGGCTTCCAACGAGTGAACGCAGGACTGCACAGCTGCTGACTGATGGTCGGCACGCGTTAATCAAATCGAGTTGACATCCTGCTCTCCTCCTCTTTGTTCTTGTTCC
>VUQJ01005950.1:15290-25359 GCA_015108635.1 Andinoacara biseriatus
TGTTTTTCCATGTTGCCTCTCAGAGTGTGTTTCCCATCCAACCAGGGGGAGCCTGGACCTCCGGGCAGCGGCGGATTGGTCGGGCCAGCGGGACCGCAGGTCAGTGCAGACTGTAGTTTTCTAAGAGATCGTGTCAGGTTCATGTGTGCAAACAAACATCACGCTCTGTATTTGCTGATCATTTCACACCAATATTTTTGTACAGTAACTGTATGGTGCCATTAACAGCTATCAGTGTTCTGGGAAAACGTTTCTCTAGATGTCTGAAAGTTTAGATTTAGCAACAACGTGTGCGCTCCAGCACTAATGGTGGTGGCAGCACCGGGCTTGCAGTTTCAGCACAAAGGTGTTGGTAGGGTTGAGATCAAGGCTCTACACACAAACCACCTTCATTGGTGATTTGGTGCTACATAAAAACAACTAAATTGAACACTGAAAATGAAGAAGAAGAAAGCCCGGCTCTGATCTCCAAAACGAAATAATGGTCTCTGTATGAAATACTTCGCTCACGCTGATGTGCTTTAGTTTCCCCGCCTGCAAACATACTGAATGAGGGAAGACTTGAAAGCAGTCTAAGTAATTGCAAAGTGTGCTGTAGCATCAGCCTTGCAAACTGAAAGGTTTTAAAAAGGCTGCCAGAAACAATCTGTAACACATGAAGATATTCAAGTTTTGACTTTAGCGCAGACGGAGCCTAAAGAAGTGAAGCAGTTTATAAAGATCCATTTGGATGGGATAAATATTTAATGGGGGAGCTGGGGGATAAAAGATTCCCTGTCCTCTCTGGTAATTTAACTTATGGGATTTTGAACTGTAAAATTTGATTAGTAATAGATGTGAACATTAACAGGGCAAAGAAATAAATCTAAACCGCTTCGAAACAAAACAACAACAGCAAAAGGACATTAGGACTTGGCTAAGGCTCATTTTAAGTTTTCCTTTAGTACTGCGGTAGTTGTACATATATCCATGGGTGGGCTGCATTAGAGGGTAACTGCTAATAGTTATTTCAGCATGCGCCTAATGGCAGTAATTTGACAAAGTGGTAACACATGCAGGCTCGAAGCAAAGTGCAGAGAGGGAACTACCTGCAGCTTCCACTACAAAAACTCATGAATGAATTTTGTGAGCAAATCTCTCTGACAGCTTCTATTTCTTTTATTTCTCATACGGGTTATGAAATATATCGATATAATCTCATCGTTTCGGTCAGCCAGTGGAATTAACACCAGTAGTGTGCCTCAGCTGTGCAGTACATGTTTCTGTCCTGTGGCGAGTTGACTGCGGCTAAATCAAAGAGCAAACGCACACATCTGCAAACATGTGTCCACACCCACCAGCTACAAGTGTGTGTGCTGCTATTTTGAGTCGTCTCTGAACTCTCAGCTACTCTGCTCAGTAATTTGGGACTGCTCCTGTTATCATAATAAACTACTTTCTCCAAGGATCTGGAAGTGTTCTCCACCAAGTGGAGGATGCTGACACACATTTGGTGTCCATGTGTGGATGTGTGGCTGCTACTGTAGTCAGAGCGATCCCTGTTTGGGAGCTTCGCCTCATTTTTGTCTGCTCATAAAATAACAGGCACAGGCAGTCGCTAACTAACTTACCTTAACCCAACTAACCAAACTGACTTAGCAACAAGACTGGGAACAGTCCAACATGAAGCTACTTATTGTAAGGAAACTATTATTGGATACTAATGGCCTTTTAAGTATATACGGTGTGAAATGTAGCTTTTTTCCCAAACATTCACCAGATGGCAGCTGAAACAGGTGTCGTACCTTTCAAACATGCATTTTGTTCTCAGAGCTCTTCTATTAAGATTTAAGTTTGTGCATGAAAATGAATATAAGAGCAGCGAGCTTGACACATGGTTGCTTGTCAGCCATTCCTGGAACAAGCAGGTGACCAAGAAACAAGCAGACAGTAAATTCACGGACGACTGATGAGCGTAACGATTATGAGGAACCACAACATGCTGTTTGTTGAGTGTTTGTTGAGTGTTTGTTGAGTGTTTGTTGAGTGTTTGTTGGGGTTGAAAGGAAGGCAAAAATGACCTCAGTGTGCAGAAGTGAGTCTGACTGCTGCAGTACTGGTGAGTAGTTTATAAAGAGGTTTTAGAAACACTAAGATAATTGTTGGAGGGATGGAAGTTTACTTACACTCATTATGGGCGTGAATGCTGTGATAATTTTAGGCTTTTAATGATCTCTTTGAACTACTTTTTCCCCCACGGTGGAAGGATTGTACAGAATACATCCTTAATGATAAAAAAAAGTGTGAATTTATTTATATGCTCAACATGAATTCTATTTTCTGCCATTTTAGAGTTTGGACAGAAAAGTATTTCAGGTGCACGGTTTAGTTTTAATTTATTTTGGAGCACAGCTACAGGTGAGCTGCACAGAGCAGCAGGGTGTGTGTGATGGTGGATGGTGCAGCAGACGACAAGGTGGGGCGCTAGAAAGCTTTGTTAGCGAGCTGAATCTGTACACAGGCATTTATTAGCTAGTGCTAACAGACCGATGAAGTACCAGAATTTCACTTGCTCAAATTGATGATCTTTTAATTTTTAGATACTTGCATTGAAAATTTATTCCAGTGTTTATTATCAGAGGTCCAATTCAGTGACTTGAATTAAGAGAGGTGAGTCTGAGCAGACAGCTGCTGCTCCCTGTGTCGGCCCTCTAACTTTGGTCCTTTCAGGATCCAAGTAGATGAATTAAACTGTGTTGTTATGAAGCTGTTATGAACACGGGGGCTGACTCAGTTTTGGAGCTAATGCACAGAAGCACGTGGAGCTGCTTTTTTTGGACCTGGCTTCAGTTTTCAGACCCAGTTCCAGTTCAGATCTCCACCTGGCGTGGAGGGTAGCAACCATTCATCTCATATGAAGTGGGTCTGAAGGGGTGATTGACATCTGTGCAAACTGTGCGTCAGGTTCATCCAGTTGTGTCCAAAGGAATTTTGGTCTGTGTGTGGTGAACAAGGAAAAGCAGAACATTTCAGTGGTGATAGCAGGTTAATGGAAAGCATCATTTAGAGATGCATAAAGGACCGTTAATATTAACTGCCTGAATAAATAATTAACTCTCACACAATAAAAGTCCAGTTCGTATACAGTTTCCAGGCAATTACCACCCAGTGATGTAGAGCAGGGTAAAGCTCCGAGTGTGGTCACTCCCTGAGGTGGTCTCCTCCATCAGCTGTAAAGAATTGCTGTTCAGCCGCCCGTGAGAGCCCCATTGAATGTTAATAAGGCCTAACGTTAGATATACTGTGTAAAGCTTTGGGCTGTCAGCGCGGCCTTTAATCGCACACATAAAGCTGCCATCGTTCAGCATCATACTTTCAAAGAATTCAGGATCTGATGTTTCACACTCAAGTGAAGCCAGATAGAAATGATCGGCTCTGTGGTAGCTGCAGCTCTCTTATTACCAGTTTCTACAACCCAAATTATAAAATTTCAGCTGCAGCTGTGTGAGGTTTCCACGTCACAGAGAGATAAAGATACTGCATGTCACTCACTGCTGCCCTGTAATTAAACTGTTATAACTGTTATCTGTATGAAGACAGAGACGGGGAGATGTTTAAGGCTTTAAAATGGGAATACTCTGTCCTCGGTATACGTGAAAAACCATTAATAATATTAGAAGAACGGTGTTCTCAGGGCCAAAGAAAGCACAGGATTCTTTAAACGATGTCGCTTAAATGAGCCAACAAATGACAATCGTCTCCTTACGCAGATCAAAAGGGAGCCAGAGTGCATTTAGGCCGGGTTTATTTTTAACTGCACTTCTTGTAATTTGGGAACAAGTTCAGAGACTTCCGAAGTCCATACGTGTGTAATTTTCCCTCAAGCTGACAGACTACAAATCATCAGCTGTTCACAGACGCACTGAGTCACTCGGAGGGTTGAAAACGATGTGATAAACTAACCGTTTACATTAATGCGTAAATCAGTGGCTTTACAAACAGGTAAGAAAACTGTGACAAAATATTATTTAATTTAAGACAGTGAACATGAAACTCTTTTATTTAATATTAGAACAGAACATGATAGTTGATAAACTGCTGTATGTTACACAGTTTTTATTCCCGTGCTTTTTACATAATATTTAAGTCTGGAGTATTATTAGTAACATATTTCATATTGAATAGCCTCTTATTTTTTAAAAAGAATTTTTATAGAGAGAGTTTACATTTATCTATCTTCATATTTTTTATCTTTCATATTTATATTTTTCATTGAGCATCTGTAACGAGGAAATTTCCTTCCTGGGAATAACAAAGTAGTCAGATTGTGATTGTGTCCATTCAGGGAACGTAACTCATGTTATCTTGTAACACCAGCAATTTACAGACGTTCCCTAAACGCATCACATAAATGTAGCCACAAAGTTACTGTTTGGAAAAAGGACAGCTGTGTGTGTGTGTGTGTGTGTGTGTGTGTGTGTGTGTGTGTGTGTGTGTGTGTGTGTGTGTGTGTGTGTGTGTGTGTGTGTGTGTGTGTGTGTGTGTGTGTTTGTGTGTGTGCAGCTTTCTAAGGAAATGCTCATCCAAACTAAATGATTAGGTGGCTGAAGTCCATTTTCACAGGAAATTTAATGCAATAAAGTGAATAAAACATTGATAAAAACAAGTCCAGCTACTCTGATGACAACATCTCAGTTTTAGGGGTAAAGTTAAGACTAGGTTAGGCTGCTGGTGCTCAAACCTTTCTGGTGTGGCCCCAGTTCAGAAGCCGAAAAAAAATGTCGTGCCCCACTCCTCATAATTTTTAGACAATTAAAAAGAACACAGCAGCATCAGCACCATCAAATTCCTTCACTTTTCTCCTTGTTTTCTCTCACCTGCACCCTATCATTGAAAACCAATGTGTTAGCTTCATCCAGCTCCACCTCAGACTGTCCAGGATCTCAGTGATGCCCTGGTCCAGAATTTAATAAACACATGAGACTTGAGAAGTGCTCAGTGCATCATGGGAGACGATTTTATAACACCTCTTTTATTCCATAAGATTAAAATGAATGTGGGTATGGCAGAGAGGGGAAAATTCCCTATAAGGAGATATCTGTGGCCCTAACTTCCCTTTAGTGGTTTTCTGAGAACATCCAGCAGGGTGGAGACCGCACAGCGTAACCACAACACGCTGGTATGACTTCATATCCAGGAAACATCCTTGGGATCGCCCATAGTGTTCTTGGGAAACCTTTCATGTTGTATCACGTGTTCCCCTGCTTATCAATAACAGATGTAATAGATATGTATAGATGAATATTGATTGCTAACCTCCTAACATCAACCAGATTATTGGATATCACTGAGGGTTATGGGTAGGTTTACAGTCAGGAGGAATCTTTCTCAGATGTCACAATTACCTCAACTTTTATCATAAAAGAGCGGCAGCTGACCCTGCAGGTGAACTGTAGCTGCTCCTTCCCGGCCTTCCTGGTGGATTGCAAAGGAATTTTCTGGTAATCTGGTAATGCCTTGTGGTTTGATGCAATACCAAATTCATGATCATTAGTAACGTTTGGCATGCAGGCTGGTTGGCACATCTTTCCCCCATTCATAAAGGACCCTTGTAGTTAGTTGAAGTACATCAGCACTGCTTTGGGGGCTGCAATCACACCCAGTCCTCAGTGAACCATTGTGTAGTTTTAGCTTCTCCTGTAAAAGGATGTGGTCAGACACAGACTCCATTGTGTGCTCTCATGTTCTCCTGCTCATTGTCTTTATCTTTTACAGACTTTTCTTTCAGATTTCCAAGCATTCTGCGTCTAAGTTGAGTTGAGTTCAGAGATATCAAGCTGTCACTGCCTCTTCAGTGTTTAACAGTGGGAGGCTGGGTGAAGTGCTGGATTAGTGTGCTTACATGAAAGGACCATGTCAGACCGGCTTCAGCGTGTTGTCTATTTTCTCTTGTTCTAGACACCCAGAGATTTATGTCATCTTGTCATTTATTGGGCTGTGGTGGGCGTCTTGGCTGTGTAATTATGAGGTCTGGTGCTCTTATGGGTTTATGTGCGTAGTGTGGCGAGACACTTCAAAAGAAAACACATGCAGTAGAGAGCTAATTCAGTTGTTTCCTCACTGCCAGCGTTCATAACGGTGCACTCAAAATATACTGCATGTTGGTGGGATTTGAAATGTTTCACACCTGGAGGTGTCCTCCTGAAACCCTGCAGAGCACCGATGAGCTCTGCAGGTCGACCATACATGTGCTGAGGTTAACATGAAGGATCATGTGCATGAAACATGTTGACATCACTACGGGCTCAGATAGGATTCTGTGTGTCCATACTTCCAGGAAGAAGATCAGCATTTATTAATCATGTCAAATATGAGCTACAATATATGCTGTACAGTAAATTATGGCCTTTACTGTTTAATATGATGTTGCTGTCACACATGACAAGAACAACATGCTGAGGCACTGACCTCGTAAGACCTCTCAGGGTGTCAGGCATCGAGGTGCCAGCAGCACACCTTTTATGTACTGAGCAGTGTGAGCTGGAGCTGCAACAGATCAGATTATAGATGAGATTATAGATCAGATTATAGAACAAATTATAGATCAGATTATAGATAAAAAATTTTTTTTTATCAGATTATAGATCAGATTATAGATAAACATTTTTATCAGTTTATAGATCAGATTATAGATCTGATTATAGATCAGATTATGGATCAGATTATGGATCAGATTATGGATCATATTATGGATCAGATTATAGATCAGACTATAGACCAGATTATAGATCAGATTATGGATTAGATTATGGATCATATTATGGATCATATTATGGATCAGATTATAGATCAGATTATAGATCAGACTATAGACCAGGTTATAGATCAGATTATAGATCAGACTATAGACCAGATTATAGATCAGACTATAGACCAGATTATAGATCAGACTACAGACCAGATTATAGATCAGATTATGGATCAGATTATAGATCAAATTTTATATGAGATTATAGATCAGATTTTATATCAGATTATTGATCAGATTAATTCCAACATGTTTGGATGACTGCTTGTAAGAACTCACTATTACTGACCCTACCAGCTTTGGCAGTCCTGCGGTGCTGTGATCCAGCTGTTTGGCCCCCGTCACAAATACTTTGGTCTTTTCACCTGCCCGTTGATTATGAGAGCTGACTCTGGGCTTGCTATCTACTAACTCCCAGACCCTGAAATGGGCCCTTGTCACAAAATGTAAGCGCTCAGAATGTTTTGGCTCATTGGTATAAATATTCGAAGATGTTATAATTTATTTCCGACAGCAAGATAAAACTTCACAGCGCTGAATTTAATCTGACAACTGAGGCGGCTGTGGGGATTTCACTGCTATTGCTAGTTTCATTTACTGCTCCGGTTTGTTATCTAATATTAGGGGTGAAGGCTGTAATTTCCTGTCAGGGTCACTTTGAGTTCTCACCCTTCTTCCACTTGCCAACTGATGTGGACACATTGTTTTCTCCATCGGCAGCCGGCAGCTGAACCATGTCCTTTTTTTATAACTAACATATTCTTGAAAAGGTCACTCGTGCCTTCAGTTTGTGTTTGGGTTTATTGCCGTTTCTGTGAACACTGCACAGTCTGACCGTGGGCTGAATTTCCTGGAACATCCACTCCTGGAAGATTGGCAGCTGTCTGGAATGTTTTCCATGTGTGAATAATTTTTTTTCACTGCAGAATGATGAACTTCAGATTGTTGGAAAATAGACTTACAGACTTTGCAGTCTGATGTCTCTCCTCTTTGGCATTGTGTTAATGCTCCACACCGGGAAACTCCCCCATCGGTGCTCACACTTGCTGATGAATAATTAAGTGAACTGATTAGAGGCACCTGGCTGCTAGTTCCCCTCTTAATCCCTCTGGAAGCAGCAAGGGGGCACTTAGTTTTTCACACACTGCTTCTGCAGCTTGGCTTCATTTTTGTTAGAGAAATAATAACACGATATGTTACATTTTGTACTTTATCTCAGGTTGTATTTAACAATTTTTAAGACCTGATAAATCTGCACCAGGTTCTGACATGTAAACAAACAAACACACTTAGAAGCTTTTCCCCACGACTCCACACACAAACTGTCTGTTTTCAGACTGCAGACCTCTCAGGAAATGACATTTTCTTCTTTCCCATCTACGAAATGTTCCCATCAATTACAGTAAATGCCCCCAAAATCAATCCTACTCACTTTGTGATGAAAAGGCACTGCAAACACACAACAGCAAATCTACAGAGGAAAAAACCTGAAGTCCAGAGAACAACAAGCCAACAGTGTGAAAAAATCACACCGACAGAAACAGTGAAACAAAAGTGGAGGGAACAAAAAAGTGGAAAAGTACAGATTACTGAGAGGAACCCAAGATATTCAATCAAAACACACAGAGTTGACATGGACTCTTCCTGTGTTTGAATATTTGTTTGAACACACAATATGTGCGTTTGTGTGAAGTAAAATTATGTTTTTTTTGACTCATTTAAAAAAAAAAGGCCTCCAGTTTGATCTGTGGGTCAGGAGTTGTTGACGTAGCAGCAAACACACCCGGAGACTCTGACTGCAGGCTGCATATTGGCTGTAGCTCAGGAGGTAGAGCAGGTCACCCACTGATCGGAAGGTCGGTGGTTCGATTCCTGGCTACTCCAGGCTGCGTGTCAATGTATCCTTGGGCAAGATACTGAACCCTGAGTTGCTCTCTGACGCAAGCGCTGGAGTATGAATGTCTGTGAATGTTAGATTAAAAGCACTTAGCTTGATTGGCACATTGACACATGGAAGTGGTTGTATGAATGGGTGTGAATGGGGTAAATGTAAACGTGCTGTGTAAGCGCTTTGAGTGCTCAGTTAGAGTAGAAAAGCGCTATATAAGAACTAGTCCATTTACCATAATCTTTTATTTATTTATTTTTTTTGCTGTTAAAAAAATCTGAGAAAATATGAAGAATTCCTTTTTTCATATGTTGGCTTGCAGGCGCAACAGCGTCACAGCTCTGAGGAAATGAATGGCCTGCAGGACCAGAATACATTTTACAGCTTGTTTCACATGTCCATGTGCTGGCAGCGCATCACAGCGGGCCACGCTGGAACCAGTTCACATACCGTTTGGGTTGTTACGCAGTCCACAAACACAGTTTAGCAGCACACGGCGGTCTCAGAGGACGCTTGCTGTCGTGGAGATGGCTGCGACTTTATATGGATGTTGTGTTGTGGCTTAAAAATGTGTTTGTTTGTTGCTTTATATTTTTGTTTTAACACGCTGGCTCGCTGCGAGAGCTCACCGCAGGACGCGCTGCACAAGCTGCGCCTGTGCGTCAGTGTCGCCACCACGATACATCCAAACAGTTCTGTTAAACCGGAGCGGCACAGATAGATATCATAAACATAAAACACAAAGGCAGGAGCTTTTATATGGAGTCACGCTACACAGACATCTTTCATTATTGTGTGCTGTGGTTAAAGGGGAATTCCACTGATTTTAAGCATCAAAGTGTGTTTCCAGGTGCTGTGAAGATGGAAATGCGAGCGTATACTTCCTGTCTTTGTAGGTCGCAGGCTTGGGAATACATTAATGCTGCTGAGGCTACGAGCATGATGCATTTTTGTCAGGAGTGTGACATCAGTGCAAATGCATGAAAAATCGCTGAGTTTATGTATAAATTTAATAATGAAATCCTTGTTTTTCATTCATACCTGTTACACTTTTTTAAAACTTCCATTCATTCCTGATTTACCAAATAAATAATTTCATCAATATTTTTTTTTTTGTCAAGTAATTCATATTTTCATAAACAGCTGGGAAACGTAAACATAGTGCAATTCCTTGGTGCTTCGTGCAGAAGGATCCGGCTACTCTGTTAACACGAATGCGTCTCTGTGGGCGACTCGTGAGGACGATACTGACACGTCTGCTCTGTCCACAGGGACTGAAAGGTGATGCTGGGTCAACTGGTGCTGCTGGAGCTCAAGGTGCCACGGTAAGATGATCATGTACAAATACAAGTATCTGTTAGTACAAAGGTGTATTTGTATGTCACATTCTGCTG
>VUQJ01005956.1:12628-23852 GCA_015108635.1 Andinoacara biseriatus
GCTCAGATAAGGTATCCCTTTGCAGACTGCGAAGGAGCAGTGCAGGGGTGGGCTGCTATCCAGTGGGTACGGTATCACCAGACTCCATTTCACTGCAAAACAAGCTTTTTGTGGAACCTGGTCCTCTTTATTGACTGCTGCAAAGATGCTTACCTGCAGACAGAGTTCCCTACTATATAGCAAGAGCAGCTGTCAGTGTATTTCTAATTTAATTTCTAAGTTCCCATCTTTTCAAGGGTAAAACGTGAATTTCTTGCAATACATCTTGGCTGATTTTACAGTGCAACTGGAAGTTGATTTTTTTTAGGTCACAACTTAAACTTTCCATCTGCTGCAGTGATGTTTGGCTTCAAGCAGCAAAACCTCCAAGGCTGGAAAAATGAATCCAGCACTTTACTGCTGCAATTCCTCTAATGACCACTTGAGGGTAACTCCAAAAGCAAGTCAGGCCCCACAGATGTTAAAACGTGCAACTTTGTAGCAAAAATAAACATGTTTACTGCCTTATACATAATTAGTTGTGGTTTCTAACTAATTTCCACCTTCACAGCCACTGTACAGGGTTTAATTTTATTAAGGCTTATTATTATTAAGGCATTACTTAGGCACTTGGCTGCTTTGAGTGAAAGGCGTCGACTAAGCTGCAGGTTTCACCTTGCAAATTCTAGTCCCTGAACTGGACTTTTTGACTGCATCTCTTGCTGGTGTTGCAGTCTTGTGGAACCTTTTCAGTCAATTGTCTGACAAATAATGCCTTGCTGTGGGTTTAATTGTACCAACAGTCAATCCAATAAGTTTGTACTCCACTTTTGGTGAGAGAAATTCTAGTAATTTATGTGTCTGTTACTTAACAGCATTTAGCAAGTGACTGCATCTGTTTCATGTAACCACAGATTGTATATGAAATATGGATGTAGCACACAGTGATATCAGCGGCTCGTTAGGGAGCCTAATTTAATCATTTGTGTTCATTGTGATATAAAATTAGCAAAACTAGCATTATCTGATAACTTAGCACTTCTCTCTCATCTAACTGTGGCAACTTTAGGGTTGCAAATTTAATATCAAGGCTTCGAATGATTGATTTTACTGTGGCTACTTCTTTTATATAACATGGTCAGATGACAATGACATCACTGTTGGGAGTAGTTGGATGCTGCAGAGAGCTTCTGACAGCAACACAATGTCAGAGCAGTGTTTGAAATTTTCAAAAGGCAGTGCTGGCCCAGAATTGTTTTTTTTGTTTTGTTTTTTTCACCAGTGTTAAATCTTCTGAGAGTCTATTTGGGAACACACATTATGACCTGCGGTTATTATTACTGCAGTGTCAAGGAATAAAAATGCTTCACATTCAGACATCTTGAAATGTTCTTTCAGTCATTTTAAGGCATGTGAGCGCTGCTGTTAGATGTTTTGTTGTAATGTATGTGGGATTAAGTTGAAATAAGAGGAGTGCACTCAGCAGTGAAACCTATTGATAACAGCAGAGCTCAAGGGCACAGAGGAATAAGACAGATCAGGCTTTGGATACACACATGATTTGTTAACAGGACACATTTACTGCCGCTAAGATTTCTGAAGAATATCATGAATATCCAACCCTCACCTCAAGTGATATACAGTAATTTCCATGTGCACTGTGTGTGTTGGCACAAAGAGGTTTTAATTTTCTGCTCAGAGACAAGAATACACTGAAGGAGAAACTTATTTTCGAAAAACTTCTGATCTTCGCTTTGAATT
The DNA here is from genome assembly GCA_015108635.1 of Andinoacara biseriatus. Taxonomy (NCBI): domain Eukaryota; kingdom Metazoa; phylum Chordata; class Actinopteri; order Cichliformes; family Cichlidae; genus Andinoacara; species Andinoacara biseriatus. The sequence goes on from VUQJ01005956.1 coordinate 14,369, forward strand.
TTTAACCATGTTTCTGTCACCAGACAGTAATTAGTATGTAATTAGAAAAACGCCTCTACAGAAATTCAGATTTCTTTCTCTTCAGTAAATATTTGAAAAGATGGAAAGAGACAGATTTTGAACAACATTAATTGTCTCAGTTGCAGTGATGTTCGTGGATGCTAAATGTAGGGATGAGTCCATCATTAACATTTATTTGGGTCTGAGATGTAATGATGAACAATGATGAAAGTTAATTAAAAGACCAGCTACTGTCTGATTTCCAAATCTTGAATATTGCATGCATATTAAGTCAACTAAAGGTCTTAGAGTAACTGTTGGGGGAAAAAAATAGCAGCAATTAAAGTCAACTTCTGCTTCTACATGAATGAACCTGTTTGCCCTGCATGAAGCATTGCAGTGTTCAAATAGTGAGCTTGGGCATGCTGCAGGCACTGTTGGCTGCACTGGGACTACTTTACATCCCTACAGTTGATGCATTAAATGCTAATTCATTCTAATTCTGTCCCACTGGAACATGCATTGTAAGGGTAAAGGCAATGTATGGAAATTATGTTTTTTCAAACTGCTACACAGATCAAAACTGCAGCAGTAAACTGTCTTCTGCAGAGGCACAGTAAATCTGTGCAAACAGGCATTGTAAAAGGTAATGTGAAACATTATTGGAATGTTAAACTAGCAGCTTAAATTATAAAATGAGTGTTTTAGGAGATTTTAACTTCATCTTCCTCGATCTGTTTTCTTTCAATAAGCTCAGTGGAAAGCTTTTGAATGAAAATGAAGAAAAACAGCTTTCTGATCTGATAAAGGGGCAGCTCCTTTTTTTAATGTAGATTAAAAAGTCTTATTAATTGTCTAACTGAGATTAATATATATTTTTACATTAACAGAAATACTTCTGGTCCAGACAAGCTGCATCCACGCATTAAGTCATCTTTTGATCTTTTACTAGTTCATGTAAAAATCAATTGCCAGAAACCTGCGTGTGCACATAAACACGTTAAAATGCTGCTACCACCTGAGGAATGCTGTGAGGAAAAGATCAATACTGAGTTTAATGCCATTTAGACGATCATTCATGCTTTTATTTCCTCTCGCTTAGGTTATCGTAGTGGTCTTTGAACGGGTATCAACCAGAAATAAAAAAAATAAATAATACAATACAAAATGCAGCAGCAAGACATCTTCCAAGAACCAAGAAAAGTGAAGAAAACACACCAGTTTTAATGACTCGAGGAATGATTTTAACATTTGACTTAATTCTTTCATATCTCTTCATGGCGGAGCTCCAGAATACTTAAAGGAACTGCTGTCCCCAAACCAATCAGTGCACACTGTGAGAGCCTCACACAGAAACCTGTTCATGCTTCCAACGTCACATTTAAGACAAAAGGCGATCAGGTGTTTGCTGATTTTGCACCTCGGTTGTGGAATAACCTACTGAGAAACTCTGGCTCGCTTCATAAGTTTTTTTAGCTGTTAAAGACTCATTTAAATTGTAAAGTTTTTGTAAATTTTATTATAGATTTTATTATACCTTTGACATTCTTAGCTTACCTCAATTTCATTCTTTTAACTATTAACTTTTATGTTAGAGAGGACATTGTGCTTCCTTTGTATTATTTTCCAGCTCGTGCAGCCAGACCCGAGACAACTGAAGGAGAAGCACAACCGTGAGTCACAGAAGATCATCCACAGATCATAGCCAACAGGAGGAGGAGAGGACATGTAATGGGGTCATGACCATCTCTTTGAGCCCATTCTTTGGCATATATTTATTTATAGCTGGCTAAGGTATTCCAGATATGTTTCCCCCTGCAATATTTTCCTGTTTCTCCTCCCTCCTCCCTCACGGGATTCCAATGCAATCCCATACTGCAAGAGCTGTGTAATCTCTCCAGCAAATTCCCGTCTGGAGTCTCCACCCAGCTGGGCGTGCCTGGAAAACCTCACCCAGGCTCCTTTCAACACAAAATATCAGCACTCAAACATTCTCTAATTCTGAGCCCAGCCATCCTATGGAGGAAGCTCATTTTGACAACTGTAATGGTAAATCTAAAGCTTTGCCTTCATGATCAGCGCTCTCAACCACAACAGTCTGGTACAACACCTGCATCCCTGCTGTTACCTCACCATCATGCTCCATCTTCTCATCACTCACCAACACAATCTCAAGATATTTAAACACTTTTGCTTTGGGCAACAACTTTGCCTCAACCCTGCGTGAACAACCCACCACTGTGACTTCAGTGCGTGGACTCCTTTCGCAGCCGCTTCACACAAGCAAAATACTCCTGTGTACAAAATGTATGCTTTCATGATGAACATGGACCCAATGTTATTATTGGACTCCCAAAAAATGTTTTCCTCAACAACTTTTGGACATTTACTTACAAGGACATCAGAGATGTGGAAGTGGTGCAGTGGGTAGGTGCTCACCTTGCAGCCGGAGGGCTTCTGGTTCGAGCCCCTGTCCCTGCGCTGCGGTGTGTCCTTGGGCAAGACACTTAAACCACATCGCCTCACAGTAGCGCCGGTCTCTGGCTGCATGACCGCAGATGCTTGTCTCTGGACGAGTGATCTGGAACCATCATTTCGTTGTGCACCTTGTGTGCACAATGACAATGAGTCGAATCTAACATATTCATATTTTATGCAAGTCATAGAGAATGAGACCAACATCCAATATGTCAGAGCTATGAGCTGCCTGTGCGTTTACGTTGACTGTTTCGATTTAAGTTAATATGATCATTGGAGTTAAATTAACTTCTCAAATTGCAAAATTATATTTAAAGACAGACTGATGCCAGAGTGAGTCTAAGAAAACACGTTGAACTGAGTCATTTTACAAGTCTTCGAAAAATATTTTCTCATCATAAGTCAATTAAATCACTTTATACCAATCATATCTATAAGATATGACAGCTCAGTGTCACGAAGAACCTAAACATCATGACTATTTTCACTGACAGTCGAGTTTAGGTCTACAGCATCATGCAGTAGTGAAAGCAATAAGCATGAGAGATCATATTTCTCCCCATGCTGATTTATTTTCTGTGCCTCAGTTAATAAACTTGTTAACTCTAATGGGTTTGCAAAACCTCTCTTCAATTACACTAGGAGCAACTCATCTAATATTTTTAGGGGGTAAGCAGTATTTTGTGGTTGTATGGTGTGCTTTGTTCCAGTTGTTTCTGATAGGTTAGGCAGTTCTACTGTCAGTGTTTTTATTTCTAGATTAGAGCAGGTCTATGCGACTAATAAATGAAGCGAGTTAGAAAAACTATAAGCAGATCTTTGTGTCAGACCAGTATGCTTGAATGAAGAAGTTGGCATATTACCAGTGTGATATCCCAGATTTGATACACTCTTTCTAGATTACACCATAACTGGTGCTGTGCACGCTAATTTATGCATCTTTGCTCTTAACACAATTTTTTTTTTCATGTGATATTGATTGCTGAGGCATAATCCTCCCAGGTAGCAGAGCTGGCTCCCTATAAAACGAGGAAGTTCTTCGTAAATTAGATGCAAATGTGGTGCTAATTCTATCCGAAGCAGACCATATGCCACAACAAATGAGCATCATATGGTAGCAGGTGCACTGAGATATCATGTGCAGATTGTCATTATGTTTACAAGCGCTGATGTTAGATGTGAAGTGTTTTTTGTGCTTAATAGTGAGACGTGAATTATCACGCTTTAGAGCTTCTGTACTTTGACACTAATATTTCAATTAGAACTTTTAATTTAGACGGCTGGATTTTAGCCAGTTGCTTACATGACAATTCTCATCGTGTCACATATAGTTAATTTCCTGTTGCACACTATACTGAATACCTCAGTGTCAGTCTGAGGGAGGATGCATTCAAGCTGAAACCAGAATAACCTTTGCAGCATTTGAGTGGTTCCTCTCCATGAAGTGCCACCTTACCATGACGGAGGGGTTTGCGTGTCCCATGATCCCAGGAAGCTAGGTTGTTGGGGGGCTTTGGCCCCCCTTCCAAGGCATATTGGTCCTGGGTGAGGGGCCAGGGGAAGAGGGATTCAGATGATCACTACTAAAGACCAAGGGAACAGTTTACGCTGCCCAGAATAGGGTTACAGCGCCCCACCCTGGAGTTAGGCCTGGGCAGGGTGCTCTAGCACCGTAGTCCATGGGGCCCAACTGGGCGCAGCTCGAGGAGGAGACATGGACCTGCCCTCCTGTAGGCCCACCACCCGCAGGATGTGTAATTGAGAGGAACGGCTTGTTTTATCTGAGCATTGTATCATCAGATATGTGGCCATACTGAGTCCAGACGACATTGAGAAGCATTCAACTGCATGTTTCGGGGTACTGCGTGGGGGTGCTTTGGGAGTATGGGGTGTCTGGCCCATGTGAGTTGGACTCTGCCCTTTCTCACAGAAGTTTTATGGACAGAAATTCTAGGTGTAGCCAAGTGGTGTAAGGTTTCCGCCCTGGTGGCCTCAGAATCTCATCTCTGCTTTTTGTGGATAATGAGGTCCTGTTGGCTTCATCAGGGGGTGGCCTCCAACTCGCACTGGAGTAGTTTGCAACTGAGTGTGAAGCAGCGGGTATGAGAATTAGCATCTCCAAATTTGAGACCATAGTCCTCAGCCAAAAAAGGGTGGCGTGCCCACTATGGGTCAGGATTGCTAAGTTTAAGTATATCTGATTTCTCTTCACAGGTGAGAGAAGAGGGGAGCCGGAAATTGACAGCCTGATTGGGGTCACGGCGACAGTGATTTGGATGCTGCACCAGTCTGTTGTGCTGAAGAGGGAGCTGTAATGTACTTATATTTTGTACAGGGTAGACAGGAACGAGACGGGGGGTTGCTCTCAACAGGCGCTTGCTTTTTTATTATATCAGAACACGTTTTCTGGACAGCCTCAACAACTAGGCACAGTTGCCCATTGGGGACATACAGAACGTGCACCACGTACGCATTTTCAACAATACATTACATCCCCCTTTCTCAATAATAAATCAAAGGTTGTCAGAAAAGATGATGCTTCATCTAACTCGATCTGCAGGAAGCCTGACTTTGCATGTAGCACAGAGAACACCTTTGCATTGGGCAGAGTGGATACAACCTCTTCAATCGTGCACATTGGATAATGTTCCCGTTTGATAGCACGGTTCAGGTCACTTGGATCTATGCATATTCGAAGTTTGTCTTTGTTTGTGACCACAACCATAGAACTCACCCACTCAGTTGGTCGGTTGACTTTGGTGATGTAGCCATCACTCACCATCTCGTTGAGCTTATGCACTATCTTTGCTCTGGGAGCTGCTGGTTGTCGGCGCACAGGATGTATCACTGGTTTTGCTTCAGGGTTGATCTCTATCGTATATTTGCCTGGCAGTGTTCCTGTAGTGCGTGTGAGTTCAGGAAAGTTTTCCAGCCCACCAGTTTGGATCACGTTCATGGCGCTGTTATTCACTGTGCTCACATTATCTGCCACTCTGTGGGCTTTTAGAGAGTCCAGTCTAGCAATTAAGCCAAAGGCCTTGGCTGTTGTGCCACTGAGCACATTTTCTTGTGCAATGTCCACTATTTCAAACTCTGCTGTGCATTTACAGTCCTTATACTTTAGTGGAAGGTCGACAGCAGCAACTGGTTTTATTCTGTGATTTGAGTAGGTTCTCAGCACTCTCTTGTAACTCTTTATCTCCCCCGTATGGTTCAGCAACAGTTTAGAATCAGAGTATTGCATTTTGCACCTGTATCTATTCTAATCTGCACTTTGTGAGACAGGACATAAATTTCCACCAACCACTTATCATCTGTAAGCATTGCTATGGGAACATCCTCTGTTGTCAGGTTTATGTCCAGAATGCCTTCTTCACTCTGTAAGGAGGTTGATTCTACATTAACAGCACTTACTATTTGGGTTCGACAGACTGATGCCCAGTGATTTGGTTTTTGACAACACGAGCACAAAGAGCCTTTTGCTGGGCATTTTCCTCCATTCCACTTGTGTTTTGGACCTTTACCGCATCTTGAACAGTTATTTTGTGCGGTTTGCATTGGTTGTGTGGGTTTATGCTGCTTGTGACTGTAAGTCTTTTTGTCTTGGTTATTGTACTTGGGTCTGGTTGACACATGTGCCACCTGTGCATCTTCCTCTATAACAATTTGCATCTGAATTTGAGACATTTCAAATTTCTGGGGAATTTCAACTGCTTTAGCCAGTGTCAAATCTTCACCTTTATCTAACAATCTCTCCTGGACGCATTTCTCTCTGACTCCGGCTATTATTGCATCGATCAACATGTCATCTGCGACTGCATACTCACAGTCCATTAAAATCAGCTTGAGGTCCTTCACAAAGTGGTTAAAGCTTTCTGTTGCACCGTGCTTTCTCTGGTTAAAGCGGTTCGATACGTTTATTTTTCCTCGGTCTGATGTACCCGGCAAACTTATCCAGCACTTTCGCGGGGTTGTCTTTTTCGCCGTCCACCCACTGAAGCATCTTGTAAATCTCTCTCCCTTGCTCGCCTATCCACGTACCTAGCCAGCCGGCTTTCTGTTTTTCCTCCATCGCGGCGAGGGGTCCTGCGAACACAAAGCTAATGTGGCAGCTGAACCGCTGAAATTCCTGAAATTCCTGAAATTCCTGAAATTCCTACGCATTTTCAACAATACATTACAGGAGCTGAGCGTAAAAGTGAAGCTATCGATTTACCAGTCAATCTAGGCTCCTACCCTCACCTGCGGTCACGACAGTGGAAATGGGACAAAGGGTGGCTGGCCTCTCCATTAGCGATAGGGTGAGGAGTGCAGTTTTTCGAGAGGGGCTCAGAGTTCCTCCACATCGAAAGGAGCCAATTTAGGTGGGTGACTAGGATGCCTCCTGGGTGAGGCGTTCCAAGTCTGTCCTACTCAGAGGAGGCCCTGGGGTTGACCCAGAACACACTGGAGTGATTATATGTCTCAGCTGGCCTGTGAACGCCTCAGTGTTCCCCTCGATAATCTGGAGGTCTGGGTTTCTCTGCTTGGGCTGCTGTCCCCAAGATCCAGCCACGGATGAGCGAAAGAAGAGAGCTCACACAGCAGGAAATATTTATAGGATTCTTTGTGATTTTCCTGATGCTCTAAATCAGGTTGATTTCTCTTTTATCTAGTTAATGGTCCTTTTCACTCAGAAAAAGCATTGCTTGGTAGCTTAATTATAAGTCAAAATAGGGCAAAGCCAACTCATGACCCCCTACGCAGTGTTGTCTCTACTGAACTGTTTCATGGATTTTTTTCAAGAAATAATCACGTTTTCCTTTTAGTAGATTATATATTTTTTTAAAAACAAGCTAAAAAATAATCTTTACGCAGTAAGCTAGCTAATATAAGCAGCTTAAGTTAGTGAGTTGGATCTTTCTGTCATGTTAGTGGTGTTTGAGCTTACTGGAACATTTTTAATGCAGTTATCAAACTAATAATACCCTATGACGTGCTACATGGTTAACTGCTCTGCCTGACCCTCCAAGAAGTCTGCGCTCCAGTTTTGGTGAGTGAAATTTTAATAATTTAAGTGCACGTTAATCAACAATATTTAGCAGGTATCTGTGTTTTTCCTTTTTTTCAAATTGAAAGGTAACTATACCCACACAAATAATGTAATAATAATATATTACTTTCCCTTGTAGTATGCATTATATTTACTCATGTGTGCACACATTAGGAGAATTACACAGCTTAGTGTCTCTCTCAACAACTGCCCAACAGGTGAACACAACAAGTGTACGCTGCACCTAAAACCAGGACATCCAATTCTCCTCAAGGGGTAAAACTCCAGGTTGTGTTACCCGTGTCCTCTGCCTCAAATATAAGAAATGCTGAGTGTAAAAGAGCTGCAGGAATCAGGAGCAATTCGACAGTTTTTTCCATGCAAGCAGCTTCTTATCCTTAGTGACTAAAAGCCTGATAGAGAAGAAATATCCACTTATGTATGTAAAACACAGGCAAATGTATTATTTGCGAATGTGTATGTACAGTATGAATGCCATAGAGGCAAATGTCGAATTCCTCTCCGTCCTCCCCCGGGCAGTTGGACAAATCCTAAAACAAGCCACCAGATGGTCACCCCCAGGATACTGCTACTGACGGGATGTACGCTGGGAAAAGCAGCTAATATTAGACATATTAGAGCATTTCTCAAGGTACTTCCACTGACAGATGGCATGAGAGCATCTTTGACTCACAGCACAATGTGAGTGAAATCTAACCAAGCAGAGCACTATAAAAACTCGAGCACTCTGTATTTAAGGCTAAACATAGGCCCGAGCCCCTTGAAAGCATTCGAGACCTAAGATTCATTTTGCTTTCAAATAAGATATTTTGACAATGGGCCCAGCAGACAGCAGACTCAGCTGACTGCTGCCAGAGACTGAGTATGAGGTTGGAGACAACGTGTTCTCATCCCATAATGCCATTTTGTCAGTTGCCGCCTGTGTCTCACAACATGTCTGTTCATATGTGTCTTAACACACTGGCTGCTGTGAGGTAACTGCCTCATTTTAGAGCCCTATTAAGTACAGGGTGGCTTAAGTCTCAGGTTTATTGCTCAGAAGTCCTGGTTCTCGTCTATTTTGGACCTTTGTGTTTTGCTTTTTTCAATTTGCTGTTTGGTTTCCATTTCACTGGCTTCAGCGCCAGTGGCCTTTAACTTCTTAACATTCAATAGGTGGTTGGTACCTCATCTAGAGTTAGGGTAAGTAAAGGAGTTTTTATGCCACATGCTACATAATATTATGACCACCTGCCTAATATTGTGTTGGTTCCCCAATAACTGCTAAAACAGTCCTGACCTGTGAGGCATGGACTCCACTAGGCCCCTGAAGATGTGCTGTTGTATCTGGCACAGGCCAGCTTTTGCTCCCCTCATGCATCAATGAACCTTGGCCACCCATTACCCTGTCGCTGGTTCATCACTGACCACTGCAGACCAGGAAGACCCCAAGAACTGCAGTTTTGGAGATGCCATCACAGTGTGGCCCTTGTCAAACTCACTCAAATCTTTACGCACATTTTTCCTGCTTCTAATATATTCCACCCACTTAAAGTTGTCACAATGAAGAGATTATCTGTTATTCACTTCACCAATCAGTGGTCATAATGTTATGCCTGATTGGGGTAAATAGTTGCATTTTTAGAAACTTGAAGTTTGCAAAACTATTTTGCCATTAAAGCTTTTAAAAGGTTTGACATTTGGGCAACTGTGAAGGCACATTAACCTAACCCAAACCCTACCAAAACCCTAGCTGGTAACCTGGTGGATGTTACGAGCTTAAGCATTTGGTTAACATTAGAAAAAGATTATGGTTTGGAGTCCATTGTGCCCCTGACTGGGTACCACTGGACAAAAACAATTTTGTGCACCAGGCTGTAATTACATTTATTTCTGCTCCAGATTAGACATTTGGACATGGGAATCCATGGGGATTTTTTTTTTGTTTTTTTGTAGCCAGCCTGAACTGGCCAT
>VUQJ01005960.1:24674-59365 GCA_015108635.1 Andinoacara biseriatus
CTGTCTGCATTCTTATTTTGTGTGTGATTTTTCAATTTTCTTTCTTATGCTGGTGCTGTTTTTAGAGACATGGACCGTCACTGGCAGCCACACGGAGGTTGCTGCGCCTGCGGTTGGCCCTGGCCGAATTTTGTCTATCTGTACTGGAGGAACGCTGTGCCGAGGAGACACAGCAAGCTCTGGCCCGCCAGAAGAAGACCTCAGCTGAAATAGCACTGGAGGAGTTTTCCCGCTGCACACCTGAGCCGAATTCTACAGAAGAGGTTAGACAGTGGACAAACACTAAGAAATGTCAAAGCTGGTGTCAAACATGCTTAGTACGATACAGTCTTGTCCCTTAACACCAGTTATTGTAATACATGATCAGATTCTGTTAAAGCACAGATATTTTGCACACTACTTTTTACTGTGACCAAATTCTTTAGATTCACCAAAAACCAACAAACACAGTTAACACCTAATTTTTATGTTATAATACTTTGCATCAGCTGCCATGCGAGCCCCCGAAAAATTATTATACTTTAGAATTTTTCATTATTTATTTTCGTTTAATTTTTAATTATTTATTTTAACTTTTCTTGTTTCAGTTTACGTTTACCAAAAAATGTTTCCTCAGTTCAGTTTTTGTTAGTTTCCGTGTTAGTTTAAGTTTGTTTCTCAGGGCCGTGATTTAAGAGGTTGGGAACACGTGTTACAAAAATGCAATATATTACAAAACACTTGCGTCAAAGTAATGTCTCAGTCTCAAACATAATACAAAACCTTCCCATGTGAAATTTTTGGGACACACTGACAAAGATTACAAATAGAAACGTTTCCTGTAGATTTTTATTTATGTAAGTGTGTAACATTGTAGAAATATTTTTTCTGGAGCATAATTTTTATTTGAGATAACTAAAATGACTTTGGCACTTAGTTTATTTTGTTAATTTGAATTAATTGTCACATACATTATACATTACAGTACTGTGCCAAAGTCCTGAGCCACCTCTCATTTCTTTACATTTTACTTCCAAGGATCCAGAATTCCTTGTAATTTTTAAGTGTTCTTGAGCAGCAGTTCTCCAGGCTTTCCGAAGGTCTTTTGTTTTGTTTTATTTTTTGGACATTGGCTGCTTTTTCATTCTTTGTTTGTTAAGCCACCTAACACTGACTTATTAGTCATTCAAGCATTAAAAAATGCACCTAGCTGAAGGGATGAGCCCTTAGTGAATGTTGAGTCTATACATAACAGACAACTTGGCAAGAAGAAAAAATATGTTAAATTGTATCTTTAGGCACTTTGTTAAGATAACACAGTTTGACAGGCATAAAATAGTATTTTTGCACTTCCCTGTTCACCAGAGGGAAGCACTTTGTTAGTGGTCACGAGCGTCGAGTAGTGACCGAAAGAATGAGATCACGTATACAAGCAGCAGAAATGAGCTTCCTCCAAAAGGGTGGCTAGCCTCTCCCTTAGAGATAGGGTGAGGAGAGCTCTCATTCAAGAGGGACAAATAAACAGTATCTGTGAAAGTTATTTCCTTAAGAAACAAGAACGCAAAGACTGGACACAGGATCTCAGAGAATCTGGTCTTTGAGTTGATCTATCTGCTGTTGGCTAAAGCCTCATCAGAAATGGTCTCAGTGAAAGGGTCGCTGTCAAGAAGTGATTCTTAAGGAAGGGAAGCTGGGAGAAAAGGCTGAGGTATGGTGAATTCAACAACTGAACATCAGGTCTGATGGAGTGATGAATCCGCATTTGAAATTTTTGGTTCAAATTGTCATCGATATGTACAGAGGAGGTCAAGTGCGAGGTACAACAGTGAGTTTTCTACAGCCATCTGTAAAAGTGGAGTGGAGGCTGTGTCATGTTGTGAGGCTGCATTTCATTGGGCATCATGTCAAAATTGATGGAATTATGAACGCAGCAAAGTTCTATCAGATTTTCACCGAGCAGAACCACGTGGAAAGCATCTGATTGGCAGCAGCTTCATCTTTCAGCATGATAATGATCCCAAACACACTGACAGGTTAGAAAAACACTATCAGTCATGGATTGGCCTCCCCACGGCTTCAACATTACTGAAGCAGCAACATCTTTGAGAGAAAATAGACCAAGAGGCAACCAACATCCAAAGAAGGACTTTGAATGTGCTTCATGAAGCCTGGAGAACTATTCCTGAAGCTTAAAGAAATACAAGAAAGCTTCCTCAGAGAGTTCAGACTGTGCTAAAGATTAAAGAAGGTCACACCAAATATTGACTTTCAAACTCATTAGAATTCTGCACGCTGTTTTTGCTTTATATACTTTATTTCCATGTTTGTGCATATATGTTTCAGTAAATCACTGTACATATTTCCCATTTTCCTACCAAAATATAAAGGAATGAGGAGTTGCTTAAAATGTTTGCACAGTACTGTAGTTCAGCACATGTGATAGGGTTTTTTTTTTTAAACAGAAATGCTCTTTTTTAAGCATTGAAAAGTACAGCTGCAAAAAAATAAATAAAGAAACTATATCAGATGCAAGCAGCCTATCCTCCTATAAACCCTGAGTTACATTTGTCATGTTTCCCAATGTGCAATTAAGGTTCCAGACAATTAAGTTCAAGATCCATTTTTCAGCTGTTTCCCTACCAATTAATTCAGAGGATTGTTCCGGTTGGCTGCCACTTGGGGGTGCTAACGTGCAAAGTACTATGAGCGTCATCTGTGAGCGGTGCTGAGAGCAAGTCTTCTGTGGGATTTCTTCCCAGAATGCTGGATGAGACATTTCTAGTAACACATGTGCAAAAGATGTTTGAATAGCTGCCAAGTTTCATGGGCTGGCATACACTTACTCCTCTCTGCTTTAGAATGATCCCCAGGTGTGAGAGAGCCTTATATGGCACTTAATACTAACATGTGTTGCTTCTGTAAAGATCCACATTTGCAAAGGCTGCTGTAAAGCTCTGCACTCTCTTGACAGTCCAATAAGATGTCAGCAACAACATCACCCAGAACTCTGAAGTGGAAATTACTCATTTAATATTGATCATTTACATTATGAGGCTGAGAAGGGCTCGCAAAGCTATGAGCATGACAGATGTTGTTGATCTTAGCTCTTCTATTGTTCTCATAGAGCAGACACTAATAATACTGTTTTCCAGTTAATGTAAATCCCCATTCTTTGTCTCTGTCTCATTCTGTCTTTATTTTATTTATTTTTTTATACATTTTATAACTAGAGTACTTCATGCTGCCTCCACACAGGCCAGTGCTGCCTCTTCTTAACAGCTTTTAGAAAATCTTTTCCCATGAAATGAGAAAAGCAGATCAAGTCAAATTTGATCAGCTAAAAACAGATCAAACCTGGGTTTGCATTTGCTTCAAAAGCTAATTTCTCTACAGCCAGCTTCTAAACATCAATGAATGAATGCATTCAATCAAATCTAGAGTCTGTTTATGCAAATAGTTTGTCGGCGCAAGTAAGTACTTTGTTTGTGAACCATCTCCTCTTCTGACCTTAATTTCCTTGTGTCTTGTCCAGGAATGGATGACTGTGGGAATAACCTTGGGGCAGATTGCTCTAGGCCAGCTGGCTGCGGTCAGCTCTCGCTCCCTGGACAACGTGGAGACCAGAGCTCGCTGCCTGAACTTAATGGGAAAGTACATGAGACTGGTGGCTGTGCTGGAGGATCCCATTTATCTGTATTCTCTGCAGAAGACAAATAAGCAGGTGCATAACACAAAAGTTAACCATGTGCTTTACAGGTAATGCATGTGTCTATATGCAGCCCTATCAGCTGTGGAACTCAGATTGACTGTAGAAACTTTATCAATGAAACTATTTCTCTAAATTAGTGGAAGTCAAAAATCAATTAGGCCTTTTTGGATGTAGGCCCAGGTACACACATACATGCACCAGTGCACAAATGACCCAACACAGGGTTATAAGCTTATAGTGATTAGAGAGATGGATGTTCTTTTACATAATTCAAGACAGAAAAGCTTAAAACTTCAAGGTTTGTGATCATGATGGGATTTTACAGCTATCATGATCATTGTTCCATGATCTTGAAATAACTTTGTGCAGAAAGAAGCCTGGTCTGATTCTAAAGTTGTTTCCATGGAGGAGGAGGATTCAGAGAAAGATGGAAGATCAAGCAGAAAAAAGCTGCAAATGACCTCTGCCAAAAGCTCTGAGCTGCAGGTACATACCTTCTGACAAGTGACCTCTTCACTCCAGACTTGTCTCTAATCTGTGGACTTTATACTAAGGTTCTCCTCACTTCTTAAATCCCTCAGAGGGAAACTTCTGGGCATCCTGCATAGTTCTCATATTGAAAGTGAGCACAGAAAGGGCTCCTGTACATATCAAACTTGCAGAATAAAAAGGGAGGATTATTTATGCGGCAACATTTTGGAATGTTAAGTAAGATTCAATTTTGACACGCGTGTCTGCTTTGAGATTAATGATTTTGGCGAGAAATGTATTATTCCTGAAATCCGGGTGCCATTTGAATTTGATCAAAATGAGATAATCACCTTCACAGACCGCTTTAATTGGTTTCTCTATTCAGCTGTTGTCATTGGGGGACTTAAAAAAGATTGTTGCCATGCAAAATGACTTTAAAAAAAAAAAAAAACATATAACTTTGTAAGCGTCTGTAGAAATGTAGATTATAAAAATGTGAACTGTGCTTTGCCTGTTAAACCACTTCTCTGCTGGGGAGAGTAAGATGAGTTTTGTTTTCATCTTTATTTATCTTTATTATCACTGTACAATCAACAGTGTATTTGCCATGCTAGATAACTGTTTCCCTGATGAACATCAAAACCAACATATTATAAATACATAAATAAGTATGTATCACACGTGAGTGGATCATGCAAGCATACAAAATGACAGGGAAAACTATGATTTTGAAATACTCCCTCAAGCCTCAAGCTCATTTTGCCCCACAACCATCATTTAGAAAAAACAGTGCTAAACTCAGGTAAATATCTTTTCACGTGAAACTAATATTAAATGTGACATCAAGAAAAGTGTTGCAGGCAAAAACACTGGAAGCATGGGGTGAGCAAGGTTAATCTAATCATTATCAGCTGTTTGATGACATCAGTTTGGAAGCTCGTGTTGTTTATGTGAGCTTCTGATGCTGCTCCCTGCTGTCTCCTTCGCTGTGCTTATGTGTGTGGATCTCCTCCTGTGCGCTGTGCTGCATTTGTCTGGGTGTAAAAAACACCCATGGAGCAAAGTAGAGCAGACACAGATGAGGTACAGTGAAGACTGCATTACCTCAATTGACAACATGTTATGTTACGTTAACTTAAACCCTGCAAGTCCAAAAATGCTTCCTAACAAGTATTATTCCTTGCGAATGCTTTGGCAGTTTTTTTTTTAAGTTTGAGCAGCGAGCACCTCAGCATTTTACAGTGTGCTCTGGGCACTGTGTCTCTTCTTTGACCTGCTGGAGCAGCATCCTCTCTGACAGGACCTCTACAGTAGATTTACATATTAAGCACTGGGTTTACCTGTCTTGCCTAAAACACTCACCATGTGGTGGGGTTCGTGGATACAAAGCAAAAGCGGGGGTGCAATGCAGGCAAGCAACAGAGGGGTGGGGGGGCTAATTTGCATATTTGTAGAATCACAGTTGCAGAGCTCGATCTAAGCCATACTGGGTGTGCAGGGGTAAGTATAAATCCTGGTTATGTTGGTTTTAAAAGCAATATTTCAATAAGAAGAGATCATTAGAAGGAATTGAGCATGATTTATTGATAAGGAATACAATTAGCTATTTTGCGATTAGACTCTGATGACCCATTGAAGCAGAATGGAATCCCAGTGGAGATATGAATTAGGGCAGGATCCCCCGAGTCTAGATACTGCTGGTGGTGGAGACTAACATGGAGGCTTTAAATGGGCTCTAAGAGCCTTGGGTGGCGGAGCAGGGGACGAGGTGGGTTGCATGAATGAACCTGAAAGGGAGAATGACAGATGAGCAGTGATATTTAAAGTACACTGAGCAGAGGCTGATTGGCTCGAGGAAGGCAGGCAGAAAGATGATTCGACTAGAAGTGATGACGTCAACATTACAGTAAGCGTGACAGTGTGGGAAAGAGGAAGTGATGTAAAAAAAAAAAGACAATCAGTCAAACACTTGTGAAAGTAGGCAGATGAGTGATTACAGATCTTCATAACTGAAATTACACCTAAGCTTCATTTTTATCATACATTAAAGGGAAGGTTGCAACTGCCTGATTGTGATGTGTGTGTGTGTGTGTGTGTGTTTCTTTATTTTGCAACAGAAAAGCCAGAAAGTTCAGCAACTGTTGGCACAAGCCACCAAACCATTGGCTGAAGCCACCAACTTGTGTCTCCATCACAATGTATCCCCCTCCATCTTGGCTGGTGCCTCTTTAAACATGGTGGAGTGTCTTGGCCAGTCTGACCCTGCAGTGGCAGGTCAATATCTTGCCCTGTTTCAGGTACAACACTGCATGCTTTACTTCACTGTTAATTATGTAGCATCTGTAGAATCTATAAAATTATATGCAAAATACATTCCCTTTGCGTGTGTGCTCACACATCAGCTTCACTTACTTAAGATGTTCTTTAAGACCACTTACGGTTTGTCTGAAGATTAACAACACCTTCATCCATCTGTCTGCTTTATTCCCAGAGCTGCTGCACTGTTGCTGTGATTGCCGAGGTCCTAAGTTCTGCCTGTGCTGATACCGGTGCATCCCAGCTCTCAGCTCTGCTCAGCATCCGCAGGAATCTGCTCCTTTCTCACGAGGAGAGACCCAGCAGCATGATAAAGGGAGTGGAGGACTCCCTCAGCAGCCTCTCTAAGGTAGCAGGTCACCAAACACCCATACTAATGATTTATGGATGCTGTCATACCCAGCTCAGTAAATTCCCTTGATGGTGGGTATAATATTGGTGCTGTTATGGCCTTTGGTCCAGTTGCACTGTAGAGTTCCAGAATCACACAGAGCAGCAAAGCTGTAAACATTTTTTGGGCTTTAAGGGTTTTATGTCAAACCAGAAAGTTCAGCGTCTGACATCTTTGTAAAATTCCCAGCCTTGTGCAAAAGCAGCTGAGACTTCCTAAACATGTGCATGGAAAAGCTGGTGATAGAGAGGCATCTCTACATTTTTGATCTTTGCTATTTGATTTGCAGACCTTCAGCCACCTGACAGTCAACCCCAGCCACCTGAGCATCCTGGGAGAACTCCCACCCACTCTGAAGATTTTGCTGCTTCAGCACTCTGAAGAGGGGTAATTTCTGTTTTGTCCTTTTCCATTTTGTTTCCTTGTTGTCTTTTCTTTGCTAGGATGTAATTGTTGTCCCCTCTCGGACTAGTATTATAGTAACTGAGTGACTAATCACAGGTTGCAATGCACACTCAGTGCAGTCCTATCTGGAAGGAGCAGAAGGAGCCTGCTGTGGTTGTGTTATTAGTAATATTCACATTAACAGTAGCCAGAATAAAACAAGACAGAATTCTATGTTGCTTTTTAGGTCCGAACTTTACGGCGCTTTCTATGAGGCAACCAAAGCTCAAAAGGGAAAGACAACACAAGTTACAGGTCTGTTACATTTTTAAACTAATGCTTTTGAAGACAGATCTCCAGGTAAATAAAACCTCAGATGAACAAAAACACATGACATATCCATATTTATTAAATAATCAATGATATGGTGTCATGTGTTCATTTGAGGTTATGTTTACCTAACTTTGAGAGCTGCTACATGAACCGGGTGATATTTTAATATGTCCTGATGCATACAAACTTAGAGTTGAAGAGGGTGTGTTTCTTTTTCACAGCCCTGCATACTGCATCTAATTAGTTTCATAACCATTGGGAATATAGTCTTCATCTCACATACATATCATTGTTGTTGGCATTTATAGGTAGCAAGACGAATTTAGTATTCCCACGTAACATTTATCTGAAAGGCAAAAGAAAAGTTCAGATTTAATGAGAACAAGAAGTGAGGATAAAATCAAGAAATATGGTGGTGGTCTCTTTGACCTGTTTGCTAATGGCCTGGCATGAAACACCAGCTTTCATAAGTCATTACATGATATTAACATACGGGCATTAACATATTACTTGTTCACATGACCTTTCCTGGGACTAGTCTGACATAAGAAGTTGTAGGAGAAGTGCAAAGGGCTGGATGCACTGCCTGAGAATGTGGACAAATTCATTAAACAACAAACAGTGAGGCAAGAACAAGTCAGTAGAGATGAAAAGAGCAGGAGGAGGAGGGTGCTGGAGATGCTCACGGGGACCAATTACAAAGCCAGTATGTACTCAGCGTCTATGAGTATGCATGTCTGATTGTGTGTCATCCTGTGGTTTCAGGTAGCTTGATGTGCACTAGGGTGGCCAAGGTTTCAGTCTGCCCGCAGGCTCTGCTGGCACTGAGGGAACAGACTCGGGCTTTTTGCCAGGAGACAAGACATGCCCTCCTCAATAAAGACTCACGGCACGGCGCTGAGGACAGGCTGGAGGCCTCTGAGGAGCATCCAGTTTTCTCCCATGTCTGTCCTGTTAAGACTACTACTCCCCTTTGACTCTATTACTTGATAATTACACTCACGCTACTGCAACGTCATGTCTATTTTTTGTTTGCTGGGGCAACTTTTACTTTCAAGCAAACACTTCTCACTGTATAAGAGCTACTAAAACTACCTTCTTCCCCCCCCCCATACAGAAATCTGCAAGAGAAGAAGAGTTAGCAGGTCGCTTCAGAGATCTTGTAAAAGATATGGAGGACTATTTAAATCCACTTCTCACAAAGTTTGACTTCTCTTGCTTAAGGTGAACAACATGTCAGAAACTCTGTTTTATTATTATTCTTTACAATAAGTTGACAAATTCCAGTTAGCTTTATTAGGCCAGTGGAAGAGATTTTGCCGCTTCTTTAATGTTTATAACGCTGCATTTATAAAAGGAGCTATTGAACGCCTTGTATGGTTTGAATGATGGACAATTCAAGTCGTCTGTACAGTTTATGCCCTCATTTATATACACAAGAGATCTCTCTCATGACAGGTATTTTGATTTATGAAACAAATGTCTGCCACATTCTGATAATATGCATCGTTTTATACTAGAAATGTTCACTCAAGTGTGTCTTTAAAAGACTTTTGTGCCTCAGTCGTGGTTCTTCCTACAATGCGATACTCATATCCTCAGACATAACCTGCTCATAGTGCAGTCCTACTGATCCTCACCTGTCCTCACCTTCAGGACAAATGCTGTATCGCTGCCGGTCCCTGAGACGGAGAAAACCAAAGAGAAAGAAGAGAGAGGGAGCTCAGGTCAAGGTACAGTGAGTTGGGTGTGTCTCTGATAGCTCAAGGTTATTATGGTTATTTTAGCAGTTCATAAAAAGCATTAAATTGCCCAAAATCCAGGGTGAATGGGATTTAAATCCCTTTAGTCGTGTCACTCTGAGAATTCTCAGAACATGACATTTTCATCTCCTCTACCTAGTATGCACAGTGACTGCAGCCTATGCCTGAAAAAAATCAAAAAATTTAAGCGCACTGATGTGACTAACCTACACAACATTCATGCAAATCCTGACAGTGAAGAAAGGCTTTCTAGCCAGTCTGGACATGAGCCTGTGCAAATAGTTTAATGGCAAATTGCTTAAGTAGTTAAAGCCAGCGCTTACAGTACAAAGCAAAGTGTGCTGTTTGTTGAAGGCATTTCATACTTTGGACAATGGGGTATTGTTCAGGCCAACAATAATGCTTTGGTATACTTTTGGCTGAAATTTGACTCACTTATACTCGAGCACACTATGTATGCACTATGTATCATATGAACCGCTATTCCAAAGTCTGCTGTGACTTTTAGCTCAGTCGAGGTATTGGCGACAGTGGTGTCGGCTGTTCTACAAAAGCTTTAACGCTGGCCATAACTCGAGAACGATGTGACAGAGGATGTTCAAATTCAAACCATTGATGCATCTACTAAAAATCTCAGATGACTTTGAATCTTGGTGACCTTGAAATCAAGCTAAAGGTCAGAGGTCAAGTTTTCGGTAACTCTTGTGAACGTGATTAATCGATAACTCTTTTCAAGCATGTGCAGTTGGGAGTATACTGCTGTATGATGTTTACACTGTCATGAGGTTCTATACGTGATGCATGTGAAAATCTTTGTATTTTTATGTGTATGATATACAGTGAAAATGCCAACTGATCCAGGGGAATATGTGGTGGTACTGGCAGACAGGAATTTGCTGGAGTTGCCGCTGGAATCTCTGTCCATCCTGCAAGAAGAAGGCCTGCGTTCTGTGACACGAGACTTTTCCCTTCAGCTTTTTTACAGTCGCCTAAGGAAGGACAAACAAAAAGGTACAAAATTTGCACATGTATATATTTCAAAATGTGTAAGCACCATCTAAAGATTCCTAGCCTTTCCTCAGAACCTACCACTTTAAGACCAGTAGCCAACTGATGTAAAAAAAAAAAAAAAAAATCATCTTTGCTATACTCCAACATTGGTAAATAATGAGTATGAGCTGAAAAAGATTTATTTTAAGCAACCACACTGTAGCTCCCAGCTGTATATTACAGGGGAGATCTGTCAGCAGCAACAATATGTGACTTCAGTGAAAGAAGACGTTTCTGTGATACTCAGGCCATCCGTGCATCACCAAAGGTTGGGAGAAAGAAGGTGTACGATTGTATGTTTGCCTCACATCACAAAATTCCTCATTATCTGAGTGAAAAATGGCTTACATTTGCGGAAGTATCTTGACATCAGGATGTAGACTGCAAGCAGCCATCCATAGAAATGAAATTTGCTCAGGAGAAAAAGGTCATTTCACATCCTGCTGTCATGCAGAACGTCACGAAGACACCTGTGAACATCACAGCATGTTATTTTTTTCAAAGTGATGTCCATTAACTGTGTCTGCTATTAGTAATCAGCAGACACAGTTAATGGTCCAGGGGCAGGTGGTGTCCAAATCATACTTTAAGTTTAAATTACAGCATTTGTTAAAGAAAAAGAAAAAAAAAAAGTCACCACATCAAGCGCTTATTGAAATGTTGCAGACTTACTGTGTTGGCTTGCTCACAGTTTCAGATAGACCAGTTAAATTAACGTTATCCTGCATATTGGGCATACTAGGCCCATTTCTTTGTTTTATTATTATTTTGGCAATAGTGTTTCAGGCCTTGGGGGGGATCGTGCATTTTACTGCGTCGGAAAGGAATAGGTGGATAGAAAGGAGGTTGAAAGAGCATTGGATGGGATCCTGCAGACATCTGTACCTTTTTAAAGGTTGAATCATTTGCATCACTTGAGTCAGTGTTCAAAGGTTACTGTTAAACTACTGCTCGTGTGTGTGTGTGTGTCTCTTGACACTTGTATGCCACAGAAGAAAAAAATATTACAAGCTTTTCTGAATCAAATACATGGGTGATGACCAGACCACAGAACAAGTGCTTGTTTTTGTTTTTTTCACAAGACCATCATTACCATAATTTTGACCTCTACAGTTTGCCATTGTGTCAAGAAGATTTATTGCCTGAAACCACTTTTGAAAGGACTATTTGTTATTCTGTGCAGTGCTTTGCATGAAGTACACACAGGACAAATTAGCACACACTATAAAAAGATTGCCTTCGGGGGGTAAACACTTGCTTTTGCATGCGTGTCTGTTCTTACTGCCTCAAATTTTGCTGTGTCCATGTTACTGAGCGATAATCATAGTGCGATTTAAACTGTGCAGATTTCCAGATGGACCGTCTATGAAAAAAGCATGGTGGCAAACTGTTTTAAATATTAGCATGAATTTTTAATCCCAGAAAGTTTTAATGGGTATAACTGACCATTGGAGCCACAACAAATGCTCATTTGCGTGGAACAGTGAGAGGTATCCAGGAGGGCAGGCAGGTGAGATCTAATGAATAGTGGTACAGAAGGTCCTGGCTAGCTGAAGTATTATCCATGAAGACCGTGGAAGGGAGGGATCCAGTTGTGGGGTCCTGAGGCTCAGAACAGGGAAACGAGTGTTAGAACCAGGAAGCGAGAGATGTTCATGAACCGATTTACCACACAAAGTGAGCTGACTATCTGCAAAGACTGAGTGGCCCCGCTGGTGAAGATCTGATGGGGAACAGTTGTGACGGCTGTAGGGCAGAGACCCAGACTCCACCTTGGGAGGTGGAAATTCCCAGTCCCGCTCAACCTATTCCATTGGAAGAAAGCAAGAAACCAGCAAACAGCATGATCATAACAAAGCCACACCGATTTAGGATGAACCCCAATGATCAGATAGTCCCCTATATGGTGAGACATTGTGTTTTTCCGAGGTTATTGGGAACAAATGTGATTACTTAGAAGGTTAATTTACTTTATGCAAAAGAACATCTGATTTTAATTACATGTCTGAATACATACTGGGCTGTGACATTTGTTGGCAAGGCTGCTGAGTTATTAAAATTTGTATCGATGTGTTCATGGGTGGTTTAACTATCCCCATTCTGAGATGTGAAACTTAAACTAAAAAGAAATCTTTCTTATTCCGTGTTTGTTAATTCACTCAAGATTGCGTTTTCTATAAAATAAAATGGAGTTTCTTTGCAGCATTTGAAGAGATTTCACTAAGTGTTGGACTGCCGGACCAACAGATGGAGACTTCTCCTGCAAACCTGCCGCTGCTTCCGGCCTGACACGAAATGCAAAACAAACTTGACAATTGTTACCTTAGATTGTCTAAAACATCAACTTAGAATTACTGCATTTAAATTGTTAATACATGCTAATAGTTTGTGCTTTTATATGCACAGGTTCATAGGCGTTGCAGTGAGAAGGAAACTTTTAGTTCCTCTGTCAGCAATAAGTGCCGATGACTTTGCCGAGAAAGTTTTTATTCCCCATTTACCGATTCAAAATCTGTGTAATCTGCCCTGCAGACAAGTATATGTATTAATTCTGCTTCCTGTTTGTGCCAGTTGAAAGCGACAACAAAAAGGAGACCAAAGGTGGCAAGGGAACTAAAGCGAAGGGAGATCAAAGCCAAGCCATCAAAGCGGTGAGTTCAGTAAATTAATCTGGGCCTGCCAGATACAGAAAGCAATATCACGTTTACCTGCTGTCAGCACTGGCAATTATTTAAGTTGCTCCCCGCCTCTCTTTTAAGTGTGGTTTTTCAATCAATTACATAATGTTTTCATAAAGATCCTATTCCAAGCTTCTGGGCATTGATCCCCTGTCGTGCATCACTTCTGTTTTTTTTCATGAAACCCTTCTTTTCTACTTCTGCTTCCTCAGTCTTGAAAGTACACTTGCATATTCAACTTTGTATACGTTACATCTGTAGCTGCCATGAGCTAAACTAAAATTTGTTTCCCCAGGTACCTGCCAGTCATGTGCTGCCTTCTAACACCTTCCCATTGGACACAAATAACTTCAAATGTATCTTTTTCTTATTGAGGATGTCCTTTTACAATCACTTTTTGTTAAATATAAATATTTAACTTCCAGTATACGACTGGGTATTCAATTCAGGTCCTGGAGTCATTTTCTTAACTTGCCTTTTAAAGATCTTGTTGACCCTTACAATGAAGGCCACTTTGGTAAGTAATTTAAACTGGCAATATTATATGCAAAGACATGCACTTTGCCATTGTGAGGTAGCTGCGGGGCTTAATAATGTACACTATCCATTACAGGACAGACTAGTCTAAGCATGAAGATGAAGGAGATTTTGGAAACCCACAGCCAGCATTTAACCCATCCGTGGGAGGGCTTCATGGGCAGCAAACAAATACCCAGGTTTGAATATTAGAGTGGAGAAAATCAAAGCACTACAGCATTTTTTCTCCCTTGGATTTGAGCACAGTAACAGCCAACTGTAACTATTATATCATTTCTACTGTGCTAACACACCTTCATGTTTGTTAAGCCTGTCGGAGATGGAGCAGATGTTGCGCAGATGCAGTGGCTTTCTTTACCTGGGGGTGGAACACTTCATGGCAAACGTTCCACCTGCCAAACTCGCAGCCCTCAGTTTGTCTGGTACGTTTACGCTCTTACACCACGTTTGAACTCCTTTGATTGTAGTGTTTTATAGGCGTGTAAATGCATTTACTGCTGACATCTCACACTTTAAATCACTCAGTATATTCATCATGTTAACATGGCTACTACTGCATTTGAGTATCAAAAAAATATTAAAGACTGAAATGAGTAGAATGACTCAGAATGACTCTGAACATACCTGGGGAGAGAGGTAATAAGGCACAAGCGACGAGACTGGGGAAAAAAGAAGGAGCAAAGGAAACAAGCAATCACGATTCCGCCCCTCTTAAACTGAAAGAGGAACAAAGAACAACCCACGCAAACACATTCTGGTGGGGTTTTTCAGCTACACTACTGTGTGTGGCCGGGGCCATAAAAACAAATAGAAATTTGTGATGCATTTCCCACAGATTTCCAGTAGAGGTCAGTCCAAAGCAAATACTGTCCAGGCATGCGCGCCTGCGTGCGTGCCAGCCTGCAGCACATTCAGACAACCCTCACGTGAAGTGCGGCATTAAAATTGAGAGTTTAGAATTATATTGTAGTGGTTTTATTGCATTATGAAACTGTTTCTGTTTCCTGTGGCACACTTCAGAATTTATACATTAGAGATTAATGTGAAACAGGTGGCCCAAAAACTTGGTGGGGGAGCACTTACAGTCATGTGAAAAAAATTTTCCAAAGCTCAAAGAAATTGCAAAAAAAAAGTCCAAAAAGCATGTTAAAGTTCATGACAGTACAGTTAGAAAGTCTGGCTTTTACTTTGAAAGGAACATGGCAGCACGGTTCAGGTTTGCAAAATTTAATTTGAACAAACCACAGGACTCCTGATACGGTTCTCTTTGGACATTCGAGATCAAAGACGGGGATGTTTGGCTGTAATGCACAGCACTGTGCCGGGTGAAAACTTAACACACCATGTCTTTGTTAGATCAAAGTCCAACTTTAACAAAAAACAGTCCACACAGGCAAACAGGAAGACACAGATGGGGGAAACACACGGCACATGGAAGACTCAGCAACATTAGGGGAACACTTACAACAAGATTACAGCAGAACACAAGGATCAGAACCGGACAGCGAAACGTCCTCGTATGTCCTGAGTTTTAGATGGTGAATTGGGGTGAAAAATAAGAGGCGATATACTGTAATGAATGAATGATTGAAATTTGCAGCAGCTTTGTAGATTATGTGAGCAGTAAATGGAGCAGTGGGCTTAATCTCTTTAAACACATCAATGTTTCATTCCCCGAGTGGGTATATATAGAAATATCCTTGTGCTGCAGTGAGAAATCAATGAGGTTTTACTAGCTAACACTCGGCATAACATTTCCTCAACTTCACCAAGTGCCTGTAAAAATAAAGTAACAGCAAAAACCTAATGAGGATAAATGATTTTAAATTAAATACTGGATCATACTCACTGAGAAGGCTGTTAATTGATTAACAATGCAATGATGTCTTGTAAAAATAAATTTAGCAAGGGTTGTTTACACTTTGCTCTTCTGAAGCTGAACATGTGGAAGAAGGGTGGTGTAATGCCAGGACGTTTTTCCTAATTCTTTCTTTTCAGCCCCCCCCCCAACAAATGTATGTAAAGTTCGGAGAACTGAGGAGAGCAGCTGCTGAACTTTTTTCGAGGGGAATGTTGTCACATTCTTTTCTGATAGGATTCTAGCTGCTCAACAGTCCTGGGTCATCTTTGTTGTATTTTTTTGCTCCATGATTCTTCAAATGTTTTCAGTTGGTGAAAGGTCTGGAGTTCAGCAGCCACACTTTTCAGCTACAAAGCCGTGCTGTTAGTGTAGCTGCCGTATGCGGTTTAGCAATATTATTCTGACATTTGTAGACACTGTTTTTCTGCAGACTGGTGAACGTAAGTCAGAATAATTAGCTGCATGTTCATCTTAGATGTTCCTCTAGCAGTTTATTGGTACCATTTACTTTTCCAGCCTTTTCTTGTCCCTCCCCAACATTTTTTGAGATGTCATCAAATTCAAAATGCCCTAAAAGTTTTCATGGAATTTCAAAATGACTCAGTTTAAACATGTTTTCTATGTTGTGTTGTGAGTGGAATATGTGTTTATGGGATTTGCAGATCATTGTATTCTGTTTTTCTTTATGTTTTACGCTGCATCTCAACTCTGTTAGAATTGGTGTTGTAACCTGAGTTGTGTTTAGAATGCTGTCTAAAGCCATTACACACACACACACGCGTGCTGAATAATTTTAACCAAAGATACTTTGCTCTTAGTTGTCTGGCCCAAGAATAAATGGGTTTATTTTCACTGCCGTATATTCTTTGATAAAACACAAACCAATTCTTAGACATTTTTTTTCTTGGAAAGGGCTGAAAAGAACTTGTAGACGTTGTAATTTATTTACCATCAGGAGACGAGGCTCTCCATTCTGAGTTCTTGCCGAAGGTTTCTTCCCTCTTCCTTTCTGCAAGTTTTAAATAAATGATAACTGGCCCTAAAATCGCTTTTCACCCCTTCACACCTTCAGAAGATATTTTTAAAAAACAACTGTGGCTCCATCTTCATGGCCCCTTTCATCTCCCTCACTGGCAAGCGAAGGTAATCTGTGATGGGCTTTTTTCCCCAGTGTGACTGGCAGAGTGGCACATATGTCCAGCCCCGGGGCCGGACATATGCGCCACTCACTAGCCTGACATTAGCGCTGCTAACTATAGTGTGACTGACACTGTGGTCTGAATGCAGCTGATACTTTACACACTGGATTGTTTCTTCACTGGCCAACATGATGTGTTTTTCTGGAAGGGGGAAAGGTGTCACTCAGACCGTGCGGCACCATCTGCTCTTGTATGTTTTCTGGGTATTGTGTTACTCTATCACAGCAGTTTTGTCCCACAGCCATGATTATAAAACAAGTTCTAAATAAGAGCAGAAATAAATGATCTGCAAATCATTGAAACTGAATTAAAAATAGTCCAAAGTCTGAGCCTCACTCGGGCCAGTAGAGCGCCTAGACTCTCAGAGTGATGCTGTTGAAATATGTATTGTCTTGGTTAAAATAAGCAAGTTCCTCTATGTAAAAAATATTCTCTAAGAGCCTCAAATACCTTTATATAAACTCGAGAAGCTGCCATAAAAATATGTCACACTCTTTACCCCAGCTCCCCCTTTCAGTCTGAGCCAGTGATGCCTGCTCTGTTTTGTATTTGGGTATGAAGCACCAGTTTTTCCACACCCACAGGTCAAGTACCTGCGTGCTCATACATAAATGGACTGTCCAGCTAACATGTGCTGGAGAATCCTGCTAAAAGTCTCTTTGGCTCTTAAACTGACGTTCTGTCCATATTTCATCTTGTGTTTCTGCCTTTGTAAAGCAGACTGAGAGCTGGTCTGATGTAGGCTCGTGGCTAAAAAGTGTGCTATTCGTGGCAACTTTAATCAGTTACCTCATTCCCTCAAATACATCATACACCACTAAACTTTATGTCAAATGTTTAAACATTTGAAACACAATCTGAATGCTTAACAGTGTAAATGAAACAAAAAAGCAAGATGCCATACTGTTAGCTATATTTAGCAAGTAATACTGACTTTACTAATCATATATTTCAACAGAACAAACATAATATGGCCACTGTTTTAGACAGTTGGCTTTGGACATGTAACTTTTCTGTAAATATTCATTATTCTGTTGCCAAATAATGATGATCATCATGTTTGCTTTCCTTAGAGTGCCGCTTGGCTCTGCTCTTTGACCAGGGTTACAACAAAACCAATGTTCTCCATCAGTCAAAGCATGACATGCAGCAGAGGTATCAAAGAAGTTATAACCAAATTTTCTGCCTTTCCTTTTGCTTTCCTAATGCATTTTTCTGGACTTCCTACTCTAGTTAATGATTTATTTTGCTTGTTTGCTTTTGTTTTGTTTCTCATCATGCTTACTCTGTGTGTTTCTAAGCTCACTGTTTCCCTTCTCTCCAGTGCAGGAACATTTGCCCTGGAGAACCCGTACGAGACTGCTCTGTTGCTGAGTCTGAGCGGTGTTGGCTGTGTTGTTCTGAACCAGTGGCACAGCAGCTTTCACCAGAACATTCATAATGTGACCGCTGTTTTAGACAGTAGGTTTTGGACATGCATTTAAAGCAGTGCTGCTTTCTCTGGATGCCTTGCTGCAAACCTAGATTGGAAATTGACATTTTAAACTATTTCCTTTACATCTGTGATTATTATTAGAGTTTACAGCAGCATAATCTGTGTGTGTCGTGTGTTGCAGATATGCTAAGGATCCGACAAACCTCTGGCAAGGCCGTGCATGCCCTTAGAAAAGGGGACAATTCAGAGATACCACATCACAAGGTCAAAGGATCATATGGTACTATATATATTGTTATATTCTATTATATTGTTATTCGGTGGCGCGGTGGTTAGCACTGCTGCTTCACAGTTTGAATACCATCTGGAAGGCCTGGGTTTGATTCCACCTTGGCCTGGCCTCTGTCTCACTGTGTGGAGTTTGCATGTTCTCCCTGTGTCTGCGTGGGTTTCTTCCTCTAAATTGCCCATGAATGAGAGCATGAATGTGAATTTTGTCTGTGTTTCTGTGTTGGCCCTGCGACAGGCTGGCGACCTGTCCAGGGTGTACCCCGCCCTCGCCCTATGTCAGCTGGGATGGGCTCCAGCCCCCCCCTGCAACCCTGAAAAGGAAAAGCGGAAGCAGATGGATGGATTATTAATGCATTCAGTGTGCATGCTTTGCAAGAAGAAAATTAATTGCTGTCTTATTAATTCTGTTTGATGCATATTTAGCAGAATCATTACATAACTATATACAGAACTGGCAGTACTGCACAAAAGGAGCACAGTTTAATAAAACTTAAAGGTAATTACTGCTTTCTCTGTAGATGAGGAGCTCCTCGGTGACTTACATGAAGGAAAGGAAGATGATGATCATGACAAAATGGCTCTCACACCATCAGCCTTCAACTGCGTTCTTTATGGACTTCCGAACTTAATTCTTATGTAATAATCTGGATATTCTCAATATCTCACTTTCAACACATGCAGGCAGCTTTTCAAACAGTGCTTTATGCTGCAACTAAAGCGTCTTTATTAAAAAAAAAAAGATTTTTGATTCTTTACTTACATAAATGTTTTATATTCAGTGGTTTCAATAGTGACTTCACCATAGAAGTGCCCAACTTTGTAGGGCTGCAGCCTCGCAGATAGCCCTCAATATATGAAGTATGTAGACTGCACTGTCTGCATCGGTCACCCTCATTGCAAGCGAGGGACAAAGACCCAATGGCCCAGTAAAAGTGTGTTTGACAAACAAGCTGCTGGTCTGTTTGGGTCAGTAGCCATGTTTCCACCATGTTTTTAGCTGCTCCAATCCACCGCTTGCTTGTTTTATAGAGCGCTAATTAAAGTAGATTAAGAAGCTAAAATGAAAGTATGCAGGTAAAATTGGCAAATTGTAAACAGAGATACCTGCAGCATGCATGTTATATATCATTTATATCTACCAATAAATAATGCTATATCCTTATAGCTTAAACTAGCAGTATATAAAGTAATTAAGTTGGCTTCTTTTTTTGCAGCCCAGTGTCTGATTTGCTGGTGCAGGAAAAAAAATTATGTTGCAAACTACCAAAAGTATCATTTATGTCTTTGCATTAGATGTGCAGATCTATTAAACATGAGATTGGGTGCTGCAGTGGCTGTGACTCTAAATTGGATAAGTGATTAAGGAACTAAATGGATAGATGAATGTCAGAAACCATTTTTGCAGGACAGAGCCTTAAAGTTACAGCTTGTGTTGTATTGATTGTAGTGAAGCAGCTTCATCTTATACAGTACCTGCAGCTACAGTTCTCTTATTACTTTGTTTTGTTAGGATCTTTTCTGTATACTACAAGCAGTCAATGCTGGCTTGGTCTCCTCTACACAGTGTTTACCAGACTTCTTTTGTTTTCCCACGTCAAATTAAATGACCCTAGTTTTACCCGCTGCAAACATTCATGTTACAGCAGGTTTTGCCAAACTAAAAATGAAAGCTGCTTTTACAGTAGTTGCTTCTGACAGAAGCAGAAAGTGAGGCTTAAAATAAATGTGAACGTGTGCACTCATTTCAATTTAGGGTGTGTCTTTATTAGATATTAACACTAAATGTTAATTTAGCAAATTTCCTCAACTCGAGAAAAATTTGCAGAATATTTAGTTTCTCTGTTACTTATAAACATTCATGTACTGTATAATGCTCAATTTGTGCCTGTTCTTTGTATGAATTTCAGTTAAAAAGAGAAATTTAATTGAGTGATTTTTCTGCTGATGCTATGTTTATGTTTGGTTGATTATTTCTTTGTTGTAAAAATCCTTCTTGGCAATAAATCCTATACACAGGGGAAGCCTGTTTATTTCCCCTTCAATGGAGCCGCATTAGAAAGGAAAATGCATTTTTGTGGGTTGAGCAGCAGAGTTGAGTATGTCGTGAGAACTTGCCAAATCTTTTCTGCCAGTGTCAAACAGCTTTTTCTGCTGTTGACTCTTGTTTTGAGCTTCTGGTACCCCGGGTGCTGACAGCCAGGCTTCCACATCTGCACAGTCTGGGATTGATGACAACGCTCACCCACACTGAGCGGGTTTTATCAGAGACTACCTCCAGGATTTGGGAGTGGAGAGGATGGAATGGCCTGCCTTCAGTGATGACCTCAATGAATATCTAGGCCATGTCGTAGTTTTTGGGTCTGATTGTATTTTTGTTCTTGAAGTATTTGCGTGAATGCTTTCTTTTTACCTTGTACACATAACTCCTCTCTCTCTTATTGATCATGAGCAAAAGCCTCAACTGTACAAAAAAAATCAGGATTACAGCTTTCTTTCACGGACACAGGAAGGAAGCTGTGTTTTTTTAGCCAGAAAAAACAGAGTAAAGGTAGAAAGGTCTCACCGAGCTCCACGTTTGTTTTATTTTTGGAAGAAAAAAATACATTTGAGCAGGTTTTAGTTCTATTTTCTGCATGAAATATTTTGACAAAGAGCACAGTGAAAGGCCCAAGTGTTGTCTCACCACCTTATCAGATGACAAATTTATGTAGATTTGGCCAGTGTCTGACACTGAGCCCTTAGCGACATTCAGACTGATTCCACCGATTTATGTCAAGCTCAAATGTTGCTTCATGATGTCCTCAATCAGATATTAACGATGAGATTACAGCGTTTCATCTGTGAAGACACAACGGGATTGCAGTGCCGCAGTAGTCCTCACAAACACATCGCTGTTTGAACAAAATGCTGATTTTTTACATAACATTTAAGAAATTATTGTTTCAGCTCATGTGTGCTGCTGATGTCTAGACAGTTTGTTCTTTTGCTGATGACATTCAGAGTAATTTGCTAGGATAAGACTTTTCTTGTTCCTCCAATTCTGATAAATAACTGCTGCTTACTCGCTGTCTCTGCTGTCTGTTTTTGACTTTTCACCCCTCGGGGCAGCCGACAGATGTCTCTCTCAGTGAACATGTGCTTTAAGAAGTCATCTTTACACTCATTTCTAACCTACTTAAACATCACGAATATTAACACACAGCAGCCAGAGGATGCTCTCCTACAGTCTGTTGTTTGACCTTTATGTGCTGTATATATGTAACTAGGTCAGGCGAGCTCGTCACTGGGCAGCAGATTTGTAACACAATAGAGGGAGGAAAGTGCTGCAAGTAATACTATATACAGCAGGAGCAGTGTGCCTGCTGCTGGGGTAAATATGCACTTCCTCTTCATCAATCATGGTTGGCTGTAGATTCACCAGCAAGAATAAGAATAATTTTATTCATTTAAAACTTGATCTGTGATACAGTAAAGTGACTATTTTATGAAAATGTGTCCTGCTTAAAACACTCTTTCCACATCTTGTTGCAATCTTTGCAGATCTTTGCTTGTGTATTCAGGTGAAAAAAAAAAACAGTGATCAGCAGTTTAGAGACATTGCTGAGTTACCAAGCTCGGCAAGGCTCTCTAATGGGCTTCAGCCCTTCATAGCAAGATTAACTCATGTAAACCGGAGCTGCATCTAGTAACCAATTACTGATTTGCCAAAAGCAAAAACACATAATTACAGTACTTTTAACTGGTATTGTATCTTTAAATCTATTTCTGTATCCTGGGTCACTTTAGGAAAAATTGTATGGACAGTGAAAACTGCGCAAGAGTTCAAATGTTTCAGTTTTCTCTGTGCACGAGCTGCTCGACAGAATGGAACGATCACAACACCCATATTGACTTTGTAGGAACAGACCAAGTCTGTTTGTGGGTTTCTCCTCCATACCGTGCCCTTGCAGCCAACAACAATCAATAGTACCTGAGGGAGAGGTAAGTTCCACAATTTTTCTTAAAACAGCAGCGCACTAGTTGCTCTTGCCCAGATTGACCTCTTTATTGACCTCTTTCTGGATGGAACTGAATGAGCTCCAGCTGCACTTCGATCTTTCATCTCTTCACTATTTTTAAATGTTTGTGCTCATCAAAATGAGACGATGCACAAAGGAATGGATACAGAGTAAAAGCAGAAATTACTTGATTTATTGTTAATTTTTTTTTTTGTGTCTTCCCGCAATATCTGAGGTGTGTGTCCATCCTGGCGGGGATGCAATGCCATAACATAACCTCGCTTTGTCCACGGGTAACAAAACCTTTTTTAACAATACCTTTAAAACCCAGAAAATAAACATCTTGTTTGTTTAATCTGTTCATAAACGAAACCATAAAAGTGAGCCATAACTGTTTTATACAGGGACTGCACCCAGTCAAGAACTATTCTGCAGAATATAAATTGTGACTTTTAGCTGGCATTCCATATATCTGGCTGCTTACTCATAGCTGTGTGGATTTTGTATAGACAGAGTGATTTCACACTTACGTCTTGGCAGAAGACGTAACCCCTCAGCCATGTCAGTTCTTTATCCACTTATGATAGCTACTGCAATGCTTTTAGTTAGATGCCAACATCAGCATGGTATGTTTCCCGTGTGCATCTTCGTTTAGCATATTTATTATGTGCAATTTAGCATTAAACAGACCATATGGCTCAGATGAGTGAGAACAGCAGTAGCTCTGTAGATTAATTGGAGAATAAGATTTAAAGCAGTAGGTGAGGGTTGATTAAAAGTTGGATGAGCCTGCTGTGAATACATAAGAATCATCCCCTAAGGACTATTATTGTCTGTTCCACCCTGATATCAAACAAAAGGACGACTGCCAGCCCTACAGCCAAAGCAATGGTGCAGCTGAAAAACTCAATATTTACCTTATAAATGCTGTTTCATTCCTTTAAAACGTTTCTAA
The DNA here is from genome assembly GCA_015108635.1 of Andinoacara biseriatus. NCBI lineage: Eukaryota > Metazoa > Chordata > Actinopteri > Cichliformes > Cichlidae > Andinoacara > Andinoacara biseriatus. The sequence continues at coordinate 48,025 of VUQJ01005960.1, forward strand.
AAATAAGTTAGAGACAGGAGTGGACTGCCCCCTCCCAGATTCTTCACGCACCATATGTGAGGAAAGCCGACAGATGAGGAGCAATGAGGTGCACATGTTTGTTTAACCATGGGCCAGTACCGGAAAAATGGTTCATGTCAGGCAGTTGGTACAAGGTCATGGACAGCGAGTCAAATCCATCGATGGATGCAGTCCCTCCTGCACCATTTACCTTCACTATGAAGGCAACTGGTTGAATACTATAGTTAAAGCTGTGCTCCAGAAATGTGACAACCTTTTTGGGCAAGGTTGATTGATTTCTTCCTTCTTTTTTTTTTTCTTTTTTTTTAATATATAGAGACATCATGAAAATCACTTTGTTTCTGGGAAATCCCAGGAAATCCTTGTTGCTTTCCTGCAAAGGTTCAGCTGTCCGTTCCTGCTCTGCATCAGTTCTTGTGTTTCTCTGTGTTTAGTCTGGTAATGGCAATTCAAATTGCAACAATACAGAAATCTCTGCACATGTCATTATGGACTGAAAGGTAAAAACTAAAAAGTGCTTGAACGGTTCAGTCAGAGAGCTAACTGGTAATTTGGGGACTAAAACCAAATAGTCTCCTTCTTGCTTGCTACTTTAAAGAGTTCATTTGTCTCCTTTCATGGCCCAGAAAAACAAATATCTGCTCTTTTACAAAAAAACAAAGCAAGAGCTTTTGAAGTTGAACACTAAGGTTTCTTGCCTGCTGGCTCAGAGTAAGCTCTAGAGAATTTAATATTGTGGTCAGTTCCTCTCTATGATCCTTGGAACATATAACCAAAAGTTTTTGCTTCATCCTGGCTCTGAAATTTTGTGATGTCCAGGCACTGTTATCTAAAATCCATCTAAACACACAGCGCAAACACAGCCAGCAATCCAGCATCATTTTTATAACCAGCACCTCCCCCTATAGTTTCATAGCATGGCAAGATTTAGGCTTTTCACAGTTGGTCTCCAGAGAAATAATCATATTATCCTCTCTAAAAAAAAAATGTGATTAGTAGTTGTAATCATATCAGAGCAGCCAGGATTGCCGCTCGCTCTCTGAGCACACATGTTCTCATTGACTTTCAATACATTAGTGTAGAGATGCTGCGCGCAGTAGATCTAGTTTTAGGTGTGGCTGAATAAGCTTCTACTTCTTTATGCATGGGATCACATTTCAAGGACATTACTGCACTACAGATGTAATATCATTTAGGCCTGACACATAACCTTCTGCTCACCTCCTCTTCAGATGCCACAGAAGCTGCAGAGCCACAGAAACTTGATGAGATGCGAAGAGAAAGCAAAATTTCATTACTACCAGAAAATGCTCAAGGACATAAAGATTTTATAGATGATTTACACGTTTTACATACTGCACAGTATATTATTATAATTCTGCTTAATTTGTTGTCAACTGTCAAGTGAGGCTGTATTAAAATCTCAGGTTTCCACTGACTAAAGTAATAAGGTGCAATATGATGACAATATTTTAATGTTCAGATTTGCATCCTGGAAGCACTGACAGGTTTCTATTCGGTGACATTTTCTCAGATTATTTTCACCTTCGATGAGTAGAATTGCTGAGGTAGAATTTCATGTTGCTTGATGAGCAGAGAAATGACGTCTTTACTCAACACAAAATTAGAAATGAGTTGGGTGTAAAATGCAAATAAAAGCTGTTTTAAAATGTATTTATAGAAAAGTTATTTACTGAGAATGCATTTCATTGCTTAAAATATATACAGTACATACAGTATATAAAGTACACACTCACCCATTCATATAAACGGGTGCGTGTGTCCAAACCTTTGAATGGTACTGGATATCCTCATTCTGAATTTGATGCAGGCAGCACGAGTGGGACACGTGCCGTTGTGATCTGACACCTCTTGTTTTTACCCTGTTTGGGAACTGTGGACATCACTTCTTCACTTTTGAAAGCCAAAGCTTTCTCCTGTTCATGTTTGATATAGGTTTTCTGCCTTCTTTTGTATTGCTTTGTTTCGTTGTTTTTTTTTTTTTGTTTTTTTAGATCCGCTGAATATCTTCACTGGCTGCCAAATATGAACTATAAGGCAGAACATTTTATCACCCGATTAATTTGGAGCCACATTTTTGGAATACAGTACATGCAGATATTGGTTTGACATTGTCATTCTGCAATAAGTAAGACTTTGCCTGAAAAAAGACGTACGTGGCTCCTAAACCTGTTTACGTCTGTATTCACTCGTCTGTTTTCACACACGCATGAACTTGAGTAACATCCCATTCTTAATCAACAGGGTTTAATATGATGTCGGCCCACCTTTTGTAGCTTTAACAGCTTCAGCTCTTCTGGGAAGTCTTTCCGCAAGGTTTAGGAGTCAGACACTGATGTTCCCAAAGGTGTTCTATCAGGTTGAGGTCAGGACTCTGTGCAGGCCAGTCAAATTCTTCCACACCAAACTCATCCATGTCTTTATGGACCTGCTTTGTGCACTGGTGTGCAGTCATGTTGGAACAGGAAGGAGTCATCCCCAAACTGTTCCTACAGTTGGGAGCATGAAATTGTCCAAAATATCTTAGTATGCTGAAGCATTAAGAGTTCCTTTCACTGGAACTAAGGGAGTGAGAGTCAGACAAGTGCCGTTCTCCTGGCAACCACCAAACCCAGACTCATCCATCAGATTTCCAGAGGGAGACGTGTGATCCATCACTCCAGAGAACACGTCTCCACTGCTCTAGAGTCCACTGGCGATGTGCTTTACACCACTGCATCTGAAGCTTTGCATTGCTCTTGGTGATGTAAGGCTTGGATGCAGCTGCTCGGCCATGCAAACCCATTCTATGAAGCTCTCTACACACTGTTCTTGAGCTAATCTGAAGACCACATGATGTTTGGAGGTCTGTAGTGATTGACTCTGCAGAACGTTGGTGACCTCTGCACACTATGCACCTCAGCATCCACTGACCCCGCTCTGTGATTTTACATGGCCTACCACTTCATGGCTGAGTTGCTGTCATTCCCAATTGCCTCCACTTTGTTATAATGCCACTACGAGCTGACTGGAATGTTTAGTAGTTAGGAAATTTCATGACTGGACTTGTAGCACAGGTGGCATCCCATCACGGAACCACACTGGAATTAATTGAGCTCCTGAGAGCGACCCATTCTTTCACAAATGTTTGTAGAAGCAGTCTGGATGCCTGTATGCTTGGTTTATACACCTGTGGCCTTGGAAGTGATGGGAACACTCAGTGATTTAGATGGGTGGGTGAAAACTTTTGGCACTATTGTGTATCATCTGGATTAGTAGTGCCCTCATAAACAAGTTGTGCAAGTGGCGGCTTTTGAAGTTTGGTACCAAAAACCGGATCTCCACTTTCCTCTTTAGCTTGGAGGACAGTGTGTGCGTGATTTCTAGAAATAATCTTTGAATTTTGATTGTTCAGAGCACTGGATGTTTCTCAATTTGATTATTGTTATTTGCACTGTAGAGTTTTAACAAATGACAATGTTTCTCAGAAATGATACTGAGCCTATGCAGTGATTTCTCACATGTAACCCTGTCTTTCAGAGCATCTTTGAGTATCCTTGCATACAGAGATTTCTCAATCTTTTAGAGATATTTTGTTCCACAGATGATGAAATCCCCCAAATCTTTGCAAAAGGCTGAGTTAGCGAACAGTTAAATGCAACGTAAACTACGTCAATGTAAAATTCCAGACAAGTGAATCCCTCCACATCTCTACTTCTGACAGACTCAGACTCTCTGAGATGCTCTTTTTATGTGCATTCAATTACTGACCTTTAGTAAATTAACCTAATTAGATATGAGATGTTCCACCAGGTGCTTTTCTTTAGCTTTTCCCAGTCGTTTATTGGTCCTGCCATGCAGAGCAGAGCTGACTTTCTTTGACCTTTGATCTCCTGTTAAAGATCTGACATATATTAGCTGTTTTCAGAGGAAATACTGGTGGGGGAGAAAAGGTCCGATTCTAATGATAAGAAAAAAAGGTATATACAGACTGAAATAGTTCCTTTACCTCCTTCTCTGTCCTTCTTTATTTCATTCCCATATTACCTTTCCCTTATCCCACTTCTTCCCTTCATCCAGATTTTTGATTGTAAAAAAAGCACGGGGTTTGTGGGGTCTAGCTTTTCACTCTATCCTGAAATATAAACAAATCAACTATCTATCTAATTTACATTTTTCTATCAGCTAATTTTACAAGAATGTTTTTTGTGACCCTCCGAACTGAATGTACTGCCTTCAACTTACCAGATAACCTGCTTTATTTAGAGGGTCAGTTTAGAGCAATTGGTTAACTGATCTGATTAATTGATTACAGAAAATTACTGAAAATTAACTTGTGGAAATTTATACACAGAACTGTTAAATCTTCAAATCTTTAGATTTTGGACCGCTGAATAGACTAAAGCTATTTTAAGATGCCATTTTGAGGCTCCAGCTATCCTCCAGATATCCTGAATATCTGTAGCATTTGTTTATTTCTTGTATTTTTTTTTCTAGTGGACAAATTTGTTGACATTTCAGTTGACAGGACTGGCTGATAACTAATCAACAGCTGCTGCTCCGTATCTGAGCCAATCACTAGCATAATTCTAAATATAGTAAAACAAATTAACTCTACTGAGCAAGTCAGTCCTTGCACCGCTCCTTCTTTCTCAACGTTCAAGGAAACAACTGATGGCTCTGATAGCTTTCTTTGATATTTTCAAGGCCAGACGTCCTATTTATTATCAGTGCTGTCGGAGCTCCGTTTGACCTCAAGGTTACATAAGCAAAGTTGTCCAAACAACAAAAAGGAGTTCAGTAATATTACAACTTTAAACAATGTGCAATAGGAGAGTTAATTTAAAGTTTTTCTATAAGTTTAATAAAAAAAAAGCTCTCATGTTCATCTGTTCATCTGTTCATCATTTTTAAAGCTCTATTTTCTTCATCACTTCTTTTTTTTCCCCTCGCTGTCAAATTCACCGCATTCAAAAGGTCAGTGTAACTATTTTTGTCCAATAATCTATCTAACCACATTTTCTGAACCAATCAGCCTCCTGCCCCCTGTCCTTTAAATTCATTGTAATCTGTCACTGTGTCTTTCAAGCCACCTTCTGCGTATCCCTCCTCCTCAACATCTTCATCTCATCCTCTCCTCTGCTTATTGTACTCCCTCAGCCCCAACATGCAGCCTCCGTGGGGTCCAGTCACTGTCTGCTACTTTCATCCAGGATTCTGCACGTCACGTCTCATCAGAATCTAACAGCTATACTGATATTTTCCATGTTCACATTTTTGTAATAAATTTTGCTCTTTTACTCCAAATGATTTTTCCTTATTTAATCCTCTGAGGTCTGAGTGATCATAGGCGGTGACCCGAACCATAGTCTGACCCTTTATTATGGAGAATGAAATGTGAGTATTTTTTTTTTATTTGTGTCCATTAGAATGATCGTTTTCTTTGTTTGCCTGATTGCCAAGAATCAGAAGAACCTTTTTTTAATTAAATAATCTTATTGCACAGGGTTAGGCTCATCAATGAGGATGGCTGAGAGCTCAGAGGGTTTAGTAAACCAAGCAGTAACCTCGGGCTGCAAAATTAAGCCAATGCAAAGTGCCAAAAACTGCCCTCCACTTCATGGAGTGGCCACTTGAGGCTGGCTCCAAATCCAAGTCAATCCTGACACGTGCACATGTTAAAATGTTGCCCAGCTTACAATAGCTTTGCTAACCAAACTTGCTAGTTGTTAACTGAGCACTCCACCCTGTTTAATGGCCTGGTGAACAGTCTATGTTCTTGTTTGATCAAATGCTTAAATAATCTAAAATGATGGGAGAATGAAATATTACAAATGAGGAAAGAGGAAGCAGGGAGCATAGCCAAACATTACAGCAACAACACTTAAACAAATTGGGAACATTTCCTGCCATACATGAGCTCAGCAGAGCTTCTCTCGAGATATCTCAGTATATCTGTGCTGCAGAGTCACAATGAACCAACAGCCCATAATAATCTCACTGACTTTTTTCAGGATCATCTGATACACAGTGATACAGCTGGCAGCAAAGCTTTTAGATTCATAAACTTGTTGTTCTTTCTGTAGACCTGTATTCACTGCCTTATCTAATACTGCATGCTAGCCTCAAGGCTATTGTCCCTCACATTAGACAATTCACCCATCGTTTGATTGCCTCCATCAGCAACCATCAGATCGCTCACCTTGTGCTGTCACACTTCACTGCAGTTGTGCTTAGAAAATTATGTTTCTGATTGAGAAGGCTGAGTTAAACAGAATGTCCTGGACTCTCATTAACATAGCAAAATAGCTACTTAGCCAAGTAGAAGAATTTCATTTACTGGAAGTGGGCTTCTGCGGCCAGTGTGATGATTGCTTCCTCATTTTGGTAAGCATTCCCCACTGGCTGCAGTAATCTGCTGTTTTTCTCCCTCCCTTTTATCCATTTGATCACTTGATTGCTGGTGTAAGCTTGTGAATCCTAATGGTTGTAGGAATGTTGCTGCTGATGAGACACCATGTCTGCAATGTGTGTCTCTTTGGTGCTTTCCATTCATTCATCAGAGTAGCAGCAGGGCAGTTTTTTAAATTTCTCTGTAATGTTCTACAGATGCTTATCTGCAGGGTGCACGCCACTCTGATGGTAAAAATTACAAATTAATGGAGATTTATAAAGGCTGGCAAACGTAGACCTCAGCCACTCTTGAACATTTAACAGGAAAAACCAGGTGCTGCTTACTGACATACTGAGTGAGACTCACTGATTAACCTGCAACCAACAACTTAACAGTACATCTAGGTAAGATTGGGATTTGCTGCCACCCATCCAGCCAAAAATTATTTTGTTTTGTTTCGTTTTTTTGATGAAAATGTACATCTTGTATGATTAACATATGGAAACAAATGGGAAAAAGATAACTGTGATAACTGTGCTTCAAACAACCAGCAACAAAAAGCAGCAGCAAGAGGATCCCGCGAAATAGGCAATCCTTATACCTCCAACACTGCCTGTCCCAAAGCAGTAAAGATTTTGATAGGGGAGTTACTGTATGAAAGGACACTCTGTAGAGTGCAGGAAGGCCTGCCTGTTGCTCCTACACTTCAGTCAAAATGGAGACAAACTCTTAATCACCCGTACTGAGATCTCAAAGGAGACATTAAAGGTTGTCACTTTTTACTTTAAGGCTTGGATATAGAGTTAACAACACAACAGCACTGGAGCCATGGCTTTTGTGGCGTAGAAAAATATCTTATTATTAAAGAGGCAAATCAATATTAGTCTCTTTAGGGTTTATTGCAGTTGTATCATCGGGATTACGACGTCACGCGTGATCAGTTTGTCACCAGAACGGCTGAAAGTAGAACGTTTTTCTGTGCTCCTCTAAAATCTGAGTTTAAGGCATGAATCTGTTAATGATTTGTGACGTCACTCAAAACTGGTCCTCCCCCTAAGCTACACAAGTGATGTAAATACTGTAACAAGGGGAGGGCAAGAAAAGGAGCCCAAAACTTGATGCCAGAAGAATATTTGCAGGTACTTCTGGAAAATTCACTGATGGTATTTGAAGGAATGTGGTACACAAGACTTTGTATAGCTAAGGTGTTTAAGTGTGGGTAAGTAGCTCTTAATACAGGTGCTATTCTCACACACAGGAGGACCATCGTGCAGGTAAAGAAGAAGAAAACACTTTCAGGTGAAGCATGGAGAAGTGGAGGAAATGTAGACGCTGGTGAAAATGGTAAAGACAGGCAGAGATTTAGATGAAGTTGAGAGCCAAATTTTTATTTATCTATTTACAAAGTCAAGCATTTGTTTATGTGTTTACTTGTAGTTGGCTATGCATGTTAATTTGCCACAGTGGTAACCATGTGCATGCATGTGCAGGCCTGTCATCAGTACTTTAACACAAAGAACTTCACCTCTGGAAATAGGAAACAACTGCTGTGGTTGCAAAAAGACTTCAAGCTGTATAGAAGGAATTAAAGGTCTTCAGCTCCTCTGCTCTGACACCTCACTGAAACTCTCTGGTGACTTTATGGGCTCACTCAGCAGTTTTTCAATTATTAGTACTTCAATTATTATTCAGAGGAGGTTATTTTCCATCTCTCTGCAGGGGATTTCCATCCTAACCACACAATCAAAAGTCCTGTTGTTTTGAAGAAGACAGGGGTTTTCATCAGCGAGAGTCTTCATTGTAAATAAATAGCTTTATCTGATATGTATTAAAATATTTGTGTAACATTGTTCAGATAGAGGAAATGCAGGAATCGAGAGTCAAGCAAGCACAGCAAAGAAAAGGAGGAATTTAATGAACCTCACTGGGGGATAAAAGGTGCTGCAGCATATTGGAAGTATAAACCAACAAGAGTCCAAACAAAAGCTGATCCAACAGAAACAAATACAGGGGTAAGAACAGAAACTCAAAATAAGAAGTCAGTTTACTGGGGATAAAACGGAGGTACAAGGAGCTCTGCGGGGAAAGACACATGTAGGTGAAAGGGTTGGCAAACAGACTGACTGCTGACAAAGGTTAGGTATGCACAGAGATTTAATAGGGAAACTAAATTCAGGTGAAGCCAAAGAAAGCAAGCAGACAATAGCAAAAAAGGACAAAGAGGTAACTGACAAAAAAAAAAGAAAGAAAAACAGTAAATGACGAAACAAAAAAATGTAGACAGCCAATAAAATATGTGAGACAGGGAAAAGGTTTTTTACACCTAAAGAGCAAGTAAAAAAAAAAATAAAAGGAGTGCTGATTTCAGTAATCCCATTACAGTAACAATTATGTCATTACTTGCATTATGAAGGTTCTTCAGTTTTCTGCACACCAGGCAGACAGAAAGAAAAAAAAGCCCAGAATCAGAAAAGCTTTATTTGTCATCACATGTCAGACATATGATATGATACAGTGTATCACAAAATTGAGTACACCCCTCAAATTTCTGCAGATGGGACAACACTGACAAAATGACACTTTGACACAATGAAAAGTTGCCTGTGTGCAGCTTATATAACTGTATATACACTGTATATTATGTAAGATTTTAAAAGAAACTTCCTTAACTTCATTGTTTAATCAAAGTTTCCCTGCATGCAGCCAAATGTGGGTCCATCTTATTTCTCCATTTAAAGAAGACCAGTATGATCTTCCAGCTGGCAGAGCCACCTTTTGTAGATTTGTCCTTATTACTTTACTGGAACATCTTTTTATACTGACATCAATGGCACCAATCAGTATGCCGCTATTGAGTGAATCAATAACTGAAATGTTAGATGTTGAGCCCTGAAAAAGTTGCAGCACGCCTCTCAGTAAAGCATCAAACACAACAGCATAAAATTTTTAGAAATATATTGTCCCCAAAATACAAGTGCACATGCACATGCACATGCACATGCACGTCTGTAGCTGCATCCTTTGAAGGAACCGGTCGAGCTAAAACTATCCGTTTATGAAGCTTAACTTTAATCTCAGCCAAACCAATTTTCACAGGGACAAATGAAACACTGAGATAAACCAAATATCACGTCATCTCACTGAATTATATTTGCATTTAAGTTCCACTCGGCAGCAGAAGGAAGTGGGAGTTTTGTCAGGCGTCTAATTTGAGGTTTTACTCACCTACATTCTTGCCTAAAAATATCTTAAAAGTTCATTTGGCTTTTTCCTAGTTATGTGAAACACATGGTGTTTTTCTTTTGTTACCGTAATCCCATTAAAAATACTATAACGCGGCCCAAACACTGTTGAGAAATCCAGCACAGTGATTGGAATTAGCAGAGGTGAGCAAACAGCTTCTGGTTACACGTGCATCTGTGCAGCGACTACACTATATAGACACAAATACTAGGCCACCTACACATTACACATACTGTAACTGCTTGGCCGTGGAAACCCATGCCATGAAGCTCCCAGTGGAGTTGTTGTGCTGATATTAAAGCCAGAGGAGATTTGGAGCTCTGCAGTTACTGTGTCTGGCAGCTCTACTGCAACTTTGAGCAAGCGGTCTTATTCAAGTCTGAGTGAAAATCTCCATTTTTGACATCCTTAATTTAAAGGGTCACATCCTCATAGCGCTGTAAATATATTGTTTTTCTACTCTACGTAACACATTTGCATTCACCCACACACTCATGCAAGCAGCAATGAGCAGCAATGATGATGGAATTGCAATTTATAAGGTTAAAACAGAGCTTGTAAGTCAGTATTTGGTATGACCAGCTTTATTGTTCTTTATATTACAGAGAAATTAAAGAGTTAATACAGGAAATGCATTCATATAAGCACTTCAATGTGTAAGTAAGCTAAGTGCTTTTATTGTCTAGTGGATCTTTTGGTGAATCCATGCTGGTTGATGTCCTCGGGATCAACATCAGAAGAGTCTGTGCCGTCAGAGTCACTATCAACAAACTCATACCATCTGAATCTTTTTTGTCCAACTCTCTCAACCTCTTTCTGGATATACCAGGAAAACTCTAAATGCAACACACAGGGAACACTCGGACGACAAACCAAACATAAGACATGAGACAAGGGACTAAGACATGGCAGCAAAAGAAAAACACTTGAACACAGATCATGGGAAGGGCAACATGAGGGAAACATGAAACCAAGGCAAATTAAAATCCTAATACATAACAAAACACAAACATACTGCGCACTGGGCCACCAGCCCAGGATCATGACAACCGGTCAATCTACATCCCTACCCTTACCTGTGGTCATGAGCTTTGGATAGTGACTAAAAGAGGAAGATCACAGATATAAGCGGCAGAAATGAGCCTCCTCTGAAGGGTAGCTGGCCTCTTCCTTAGAGATAGGATGAGGAGTGCAACCATTCAGAAGGGGCTCAAAGTAGAGCTGCTGCTCCTCCACATCAAAACGAGCCAGTTGAGGTGGTTCGGGCATGTTACTTGCATGCCTCCCAGGCACCTCTTGGGTGAGGTGTCCTACTGGGAGGAGGACCCAGGGCAGACCCAGGGCATGCTGGAGACATTATATATTTCGGCCGGCCTGGGAGCACCTCAGTGTCCCCCCGCATGAGCTGGATGAGGTGGCTGGGGAGAGGGAGGACTGGGATTCTCTGACCATCCTATTAGGTCAGTCCTTAAAAAAGAATGCAGACGGTTTTTAATACGATTTTCATCTTTCTATTTTAAACTTTTGGATTATGGTACATAATAATGAAATAACTCACAGCAGTTCATACCTTTACCATCACACACAAAAACAGCTGTGTGTGTGTGTGTGTGTGTGTGTGCGTGTGTGTGTGTGTGTGTGTGTGTGTGTGTGTGTGTGTGTGTGTGTGTGTGTGCGTGTGTG
>VUQJ01005967.1:38755-53340 GCA_015108635.1 Andinoacara biseriatus
CCCTTTGGTTTTTTTTTTTTTTTTTTTTTTTACCTCTTTAAGGACTGGACATTGTGCTGTTGGTCCTGAATTTCCTCCATTTATAGACAGTTTGCCTTATTGTGGATTGATAAACTCCCAAGTCTTTTGATAAGCTTTTATAGCCTTTTCTAGCATATGCTGCCTTCTGTGAAAGCTGTTGTGATTACAACATGCTTCACACCAGCCAGTCTTTCTTGAGATAGCCTTTGGATGTCTTTGTTTATAGGGATGGGCACCGCTCCAACCCACAGTTTGAATCTCGCCACTTTTAATTAAATTGCTTGACTCTGTGTAGTTTTTGGAAAAGTTGTGAGCAGAGGTCCACTTAGCTTGTCTAGCCTTAACTGTAAGTTATTACTCAGTGTGTTTAATCGAGAAATGAAAACTGCTTTTTTTTTCTTATATCATTTGTTTAGTTGAATTGTGTGAATTGAGATTTATGTGAAGATCTGACCAAATTTTATGACTAATCAAAGCAGAAATCCTGATAATTCCACAAAACTTTTCTCCAGCTGCGGCTCAAGGTTGAGATTTTATGGCGTCTACACACTTTCGGCTGTGTGTGTTTGCACATTGAATGTGTCCTTGTGCAGTCTGGAGCCCACACTGTGGTTTTCTGTTCCTCCCTACCAATCTTTCTCTGTCCTCCCTCTGCCTTTCTCTCTCTCTTTTCAGCAGTTTCACCCTCCCTCCACCTATTTTCAAATTGCCTTATGGTCAGGAAGAAGTGAACAATATGACCTTTAGTCGCAGCGATAACATTCTCCCTCATGAATTCCCCACTGCTCCGGCTTTCCTTTCACATTCTCACCAGTTTGTTTTCACTCCCGGCAGCTCTGTTTTTCTTAGAAATGATCATCTGGGCCCTGGTGATTAACGAGCAGCACCAAGGGGCAGGGAGCGAGTCAGGCCCCTGCAGGGTCACACACAGACAAACAGAACAGGCGCTAAATATACTTTCATGTTAAGCCGAGAATGGCTCATCTCTGTTCTTATCTCCTCACATGTCCCAGTTATACCTGCACTGAGTTTGCTTTTGTTGTGTTTTTTTAAAGTGGTGTGAACAGTAATAGCTGCAAACACTGTTTTTAAATCTCCATGTTGGCTGAGGGGAAAGTTTTGCAAATGAGATCCAGAGGCAGGGATGACTTAAGCTAAACTGGTTCCCTGAGGCACAATATGAGCTGCTGGGGACCCCCCCACCGGACCCCCAATTCAATGTGTTCTGTCATCTTTAAGTAGAAACTAAGTACAGTAGACACAGCTGACTACACATGGCTCCATTATTATTATTGCTTTCGTCTGGAGCTTCTCTGGCATCAATCACAACACCTATATGGACTAACGTATAAACCCCCCACCCCTGCCACACATCTTCCCAACATCATTTGGGTCACAATGCCACTTATTTCTCATCTTCTTCTAGTTCTTTGGTCAGTTAAATTTTGTGTCAAAAAGGAAAAAAATAAATAAAATCCACACTTTAAATTACAACCCTAAATCTGCAAAGTGTAATCGACTCAACCGCAAAGATTAAATGTACAGAAATATGATGCAGCCCAGATTTTAGGGATAAAACATCGACTTCTGCCTTTGAAAAACTGCAGACTCTAATGTGCTGTATGTAGACTACATTTAAAGTTGTGCTGAGCTTCCAGATGTAAAAAGTAAAGTCTGCATTCTTTCTAATGAACAGCAGGGGGCTGGCTCTGGTTTCAAAAACAAAAAATCAGGTTGTACAGAAACCGGGGGGAGAACGACCACACTGCTCCTTTTCTCTGGGACCTCACTAAGCACCACCTTGATGAGTTTATGGTCTCAAATGCTAGTTTCAAGTCTGTTTTAATGTAACGTGATGTTCATTTTGTGAGTTGTGGCTTCATTTAGATTAAAATAGCCAATTAAAGTGAGTATGCTTTACGGCGAAGTTACATTGTGATTGACAAGTGAATACAAGTCAAAATGAGTGGGCAGTGTTGTTGGTTTCTCAGTGAAAGCCGCCTCATACATGTCATGTCTGTTTTAAAAAGCCGGACAAACCGGTCTCACCAGCCATCACAATGGCTACAACAGAAAAATGTTTGTGTGTAACACAGTAATGTCAATCATTCATTTTCCTGTATTAAAATTATTAACTGAATAATTACTCTCACTGGCAGCCTGTGGAGCTGGCACCTATAGCAGCTGCAACTAGAAGCTGGATTAGCAGTTGAGAAATCGGATGAATGTTATGTTTGTTAAAATGTTTATTATAAATATAATATAGATATATAATTTTTAAATGAATCACAACATCTCTCGTTAAGATGTTTATTTTTGTCCTCTAATTGCCAAAGCTTTGGAGACCAGCTTTCAAAAGACAAAAATCTGATAGCATACGGTTAAAGGTTAAGGGTTAATGTGCTTGTCATCATTACTGATTACTTAAACCTCACAGGGTTACATTTGGGCATTAGTCTATAGATATGTTTTTTCTACATTTCCCAGAGTCTTTGACATGCGGCAGTCCTCAAGAGCTTGTAATTTATTCCCTGTTGAATTGGAGACTTTTAAGTATCCAGGCTCTGATCAGTGGACAGAGTGCACGCTGAGATAAGCTCTCTGCTCTGCAGTGGCTCTAAATGGGATTAAGCGGATGTGGAAAAACAATAGCTGAGAGAATGACCATGCAATGCTTGCACTCACTCGTGTGGCTGGTTTGGCATCAGGCTGCAGCTGTGTCAGTGGCCCACCACCCACTCGCACAGAGAAATGGTTTGAGGTAATGAAGTCCTTATGGGCAATTACTCGCTAATCAAGTGTGCAATCAAACACTGAACATGCCCCGTGGCCATAAGCACAGGTTTCTCTTGAACATGTGGGGAGCATATTAAGAGAAAATCCCCCAGGAAATTTTTAGTATCACACACTTCAGTTCCTGCATTCTGGTGATTTTTTTAACACCATTTTGTCTTTTCTTCATCAGCACATCAAGCCTTTTTATGCTACAGTTCCACGATGGAAAACAGTGGTTGGTATGGAAGCTTGTTTCTGCTGCTGAAAACAAAAACTGCAGCATCCATAACTCAAAATGTTTAGCTAATAAGTCAAAATTTTGAGTTAACTCTGCCAATCAGAAGCACTGAAGGAGGTCATTTCCTTGTTTCCCAGAAGCAGATGGCGCAATCTCAAAATTGTATAATGACAGCATCAGTGAGATAGCTCTTCAAGCTTGAATGCCTTGACATGAATGATAACTGCATAAAAGGTATGGAATCAATGTATTCATGTTGACCTGTTGGACAGGTGATGCCTTACACCTTTGCAGAGCTTCCGGCTTGGTATCATTCACTCAAAATTTTGACTTAATAAGTCAAAATTTTGTGTTACGCATGCAAAAAAAAATTTGAATTAGTGGAAACAAGCTTTAATCTAGTTGCTTTGAAGATGGGGATCAGGTCTGCAACCACTTGCAGTCAGTTGCTATCTTTGAAGCAACTTTGGTAGATCGAGACAGCGATAAAATGGCAATAAGACGAAATCAGTCTGCTTCAATTTGTGATTCAGTGAGATCAAGTTAGTGGTTCACTATTAAAAATCAAACATCCGTAAAACAGAAAATATACTCGTAATTTTACGCTGGTATATTAACCGTTTTTTGTTTGTTTTTTACAGCAGTTTCTGCAAATGGAAGAATTCAATGTGTGATAAAAATATGGAAAAGCTTTTATAAAAAAAAATTCAGTAACAGTAAAACAGTACATTATATTTTTATGTTTTGTTTTTTACAGTGTACCTGCAGTCTGTGATAATGTGGCAATTTACTGAGACAAATCAGCAAGGACTGCAAATCTGGTCCCGTCTGCGTACACGCAAATTCACGTTAAATACTTGTATGTGTTGAGTCCAGTCAGAAGCTCATAATTTTTGAAACAGAATTTCAGAAATTCCTGCAGAAATAGTGGCAAAGTTTCTGCAGCACAGCAATTTAACTGCAAAATTACAGAAGCATTCAGTAAATTTGCTTTGTTATAGGAATATAGCCAGAATACTGCAGAGATGAGTTTTCTGTCTGTATTTCAGTTTGTAATTTGCAAACCTACAGAAACCTGTCTGAGAGTGATTGCAAGTTAGACCGTGACTGTTGACAGGTTGCATCCCACTAGGTGAACTGTGCTGTTGGCTTGCAGTTAAGAGTCATCAACCAGAGGTTGAGAGTGTTGTTCAGTCTCTGAGTGACCACTGAGTTGCCACAGCTACTTGCAATCAGCAGGTGAATGTGGAAAAAATTCAGTGCAACCACCAATTTTCCTCCTCTCAATTACGCTGCTGTCCTGTTTTCACCTTTTTGGGTTTTGAATTCTGGGTGAATATATTTCAGTTTGAGCTTCTGTGGAAGATTTATTGTTACTCCAAGTGTTTCAAGTTTTGATTTCTGTGTTTGCTGCATGCCTGTTTCAATTTCAGCTTTATTTCCTGTGACATCTTTGGGTCTTTGACTTGTGTTTGTTATTCTAGTGATGAGTTTGCATCCTGTGTCTTGTTAGTTTAAATTTCTTTAGTGTTTCTTCAGTTTTTTCTCTGTGTTCCTTCCTCTGTTTCTTGTCTCTGTCCTTATGTTTAGTGTGAGTCTGTGAGGTCATGTTGCCTTGAGGCGACTGTTGTGATTTGTCACTAAATAAAAAAATTGAATTGAATTGATTATTGTTTGAGCCTGAGCAGTCACAGTGCGAAGGCCCTATTGTATCTGCTCTGTTTCTTATTATCTAAGCAAATTAATTGCCCTTTTGAGGGCCTAAACATGTTTAAAAAATCCCTGAGATTCTGCACACGCATCAGGTCTGGTGAAAATGTATGTATTTTATTAGTCATGGACATACAGTACCAGTCAAAGGTTTGGACACATTCTCCAAACCTTTGACTGGTGAAATTTATCTAGTCTATTGGCCCCATGAAACAAACCCAACAGCAAGTCCGTAATTTTGATTTTAAGATAAAATTTTGGTGCCGATAACCATTTCCAGGTGTTATACGTTTTCAGACTCCTCCTAGGGATTTTATAGGATCAACTTCATATTGGGCCAGTCTAAACTACATATCTCAGTGATGCTAAGTTGCAAAACTTTTGCATTTTCCATGAAGGGTATGTCCGTGGCACCATTTTCATTTTTGCAAATTTTGATCATTCACTATGAAATTTTAATTTGCTGTCATTCACATATACATTATCTAATCTGGCACAAACGTCTCAAGTGTGACAAGAGTTCACCCCTGAACAGAGCCCTATGAAAATATGTAACAAAAGTCATAGCGCCATTTCCTGTGGCAACAGGAAATTACATGATTTACACTTTGAGGTTCAGCTTCAAGGTGGTTGAGAAGAGCCATCTGAAATTTGGTCAGGAAAGCCTTAAGGAGTTGATGTTACTTTATTTTGAAAACTGGGTTTTCATCAAGGGGTGTGACCCTGGCACCATGGCGAATTTCAATGTTTCACCATGAAGCACCGAATTGCTGTAACTTAAAGACACATTGTCCAATCTGCCCCAATCAAACAGGTTTGAGTCACGGCCCGAAAACATGTATATGCCAGTAGACCGCAACCGTTGACTAGTGGAAATGTTTCATACTGTACTTTGATGTACCACTCCTCCCAGGTTGACCACATCCACTTCAAAAGTGGTCTGAATAAACTTCAAATTTTGACGACGCTTCAGTGATTCACCATGAAACAGGGAGTTGTTATTGAGGGGCTTGGAATGCTAAAAAAAAGTCATGAAACACCTTCAAGGAGAGTAAGGTGTTAAGGCCACTGACCTTTAGCCTCATTTTGAAAGAGAGCTGCTGTCTGTTTCCTCTCCCTCTATCTTTCCTCCAGGTGCTGCCAGCCTGATTGCCACAGGTGAACGGCATTGCGGGGGTTTGGGAGGCTGTATATAAGGCTCCACCACCAGTGCTCTTGGCCATTTGGGTTTGTGTGGTTGCAGGACTTTGTGTGTGGTGTTTTTGCAAGTGCTTAAGAACACTAGTAGTAAATCCTTGGTGTTTGTGTTTAGTTTTATTTTTTGGCTTTGCTGTAGTTTTTTCTTTCTTTAGCTCCAGTTATTGTGAAAGCTTGGTAGGGGTTCTCTGCCATTTTTGTTTGCTCACCTTTTTTTCTCTCGTTTTGTGGCTAGCCAGGGAGTTTAGAAATTGTCATTTGGCTTTCACCCCAAAGATTAGCATTATTTTTGTTTCCAAGCAGTGGTGGGGGGGGTTGTTATTTTGGCCTTGGAGACCCTTAATGCTTCCTTAATTTCTTCTTCTTTTTTTGTAGTTTGTAAATAGTATTTGCAAATATCTGTATATAAAGTGTGTGCGAGATCCCATTTGCTGTTTGCCTCTGTTTTGTGTTACACTCCCTGCATCCCCTGCAGGAGGGAGGGCTGTAACATAAGTGGGGGCTCGTCTGGGATCTCTTTAACCATGGCTTTGTTTAGTTTTGGAGAGCTTTATAAGGAGCCCTACATTAAAGTGGTTTGATGCGTGCTATACGGATGACCTGTGTGCTATCGCTGCCCACTATGACATTCAGGTGTCTCGGTCTATGGTCAACTGAGAGTTAAAGCTGGCTGTGTTAAATGGTCTGGTGGGGCTGGGGGTGTTTCTACTGGATGAGGAGGGGGAGGGCACTGCTGCTCCCTTGGAAGCCCCTGTGGAGGGTGTGTTAAGTACCCCTGCTACTGTCAAACCAGATGAGGGAAAACCACCACCTTCCACGCCTCAGTTTGAACCACTCTACTGGGCCATCACTCATGTCTAATGCTGATGCACGCTTAAAGATGCATCTAGTCTGTCTTGATATTGAAGCCAAGGAAAGGGCACGTAGGGATGAGCTTGAGTTTAAATTAAATTGCCGCAAGCTTGAAGCTGAAACGGCTGTCAGGATCAGGATAACGCTTCATATTTTCTGTAAATGAAGTAACGCTTTCATAAAAGGGCGTGTTTGTGGTGACACGTCAAAGTTTGATCATTCACAACAGGACACAAAATTGTATACTGAAATATTTGTTGTCCAGTTTGTCCCAAATTTCACATTCTTGAGTCTGGAAACATCCATGTGTTAATATTAGGTCATGCTTATCATGCCACCTAGTGGCAACAGGACATAATCATCATTTACAATTTTCATTGGTGGTTTCACACATTTATACACAGCAGTTTAATATTTAATTAGTGGGTATTCTTCAGTTCACCTAGTGGGCGTAGGTGTTCAGTAGCTGAATCACACAACACCCAATAAGCATTCTGGGCTTGAAACATCCACGTGACCTGCGCAACCCTCCTGAACTACAACATGCCAGAGCTGTGCAGCACACCTGAATGTGCACCGAAGCCTGAGGGCACTCTAATCACTGCTTGCAGCTTTAATTTTTATTCTTTTCCCATGTTTTGGCAATTAGGGGACAAAAAAAATACTTAAACATTCAGATCAACATGCATCAAAAATTTGTTTTGGTTTTTTTTCTTCTTCCAAATCAACTTTGGAAGAAGATAATCTTTTATTTTTTAAGTCGGAGTCATTTATGATGCCTAAATCAAAGCCAAGGTGTTCCTAGGCCAGCCGAGAGATATAATCTCTCCAGCGTGTCATCACAACCTGTATATACGAGTATATACAGGAAAGATTCATTGACCTCATAGTTCATATTTTGACAGTAAAAAAGGATAAATTTTTAAACATAAAATAGAGGCATTGTTGCCTTGCAGATTAATGTTGCACAAGTTTTTCCCTCCGATTCTTTCATGTTTTCACCTCCCCCCCCCACCATGCCTATTACAGGCCCGATGATGCAGGTTTGACTGCTAATGGCCTGCAAACACCGACAGACCTGTCTGTCAGGTGAAGCATATTTTTGCCATGTCTCGATCACATGGCCAGGCAGGCATGTTGCTTTCTGTCACGCAATCACCCGACTGGTTTCTGGTTCTCTGCAGGCGTGGACTTGAAGAACAAGTCAATGCAGAACCCGAGGGACGGAAAGCCAACGGATTTCCAGTGAGACATGAATTCGAACCAAAGCCAGTTTTTCACCCAGATGGCAGATGGAGCGAGTCTGTCACTCTACACATGTTTTTACTCTCCTAAACATCAAGAACGAGACACGGATCAAAGTCAAGATTAAAAAATATTGAAGTATAAATCTATCATATTCACAACAGGCCCATTTGGTTTCACAGTGTTGCTTAAAAATAAAATATGATTCTGATGAATAAAATCATATTTATAACCGTGGATTTACTGGCTGGAGGTTTATGAGCGTGGTTGGATCTGGCGCCATCTCCTGTGTCAGACTTTTATTGTGAAATTTATTAAAAAATCCAGTAAATACTCCTAAAAAATAAGTAATAACATGTGAAGTTGAAAGATACTTGTAATAGATAAATACATGCTTATTTACATATTTACTTAGAAATTACT
This sequence comes from Andinoacara biseriatus, assembly GCA_015108635.1. Classification (NCBI taxonomy): domain Eukaryota; kingdom Metazoa; phylum Chordata; class Actinopteri; order Cichliformes; family Cichlidae; genus Andinoacara; species Andinoacara biseriatus. The sequence continues at coordinate 47,217 of VUQJ01005967.1, forward strand.
GTTACAGCAGCAGGATAAAAAAACTTGATATAATACCTCTTATTTCCCAGAGACTGTAAGAAAAGTTACTGCCACTGCACGATCACACACTCGGTTTGAAGTAGAATTCATGTAGGAAGACTTTGACAACATTGTGATGTAACGATGTGTTATATTCATCTGTTGAATACAACAAAAGGAAAAACAATCCTAGACTGGAGACCTGAATGTCGCAGTTGCCGACACACTGTTGGCGACGTGAATATGCGTGTATAGAAAAAGTAACTTACTGCTTCCACTGGAATTAAGAGGGTTAGCCGCAGGTGCTGTTAAATAAATGCATCTAATTAACTGACCGTCAGCAAGTGTGAGCGCCGCTGTAAACGCTGCATGTGTGTTTGCACACTGCAGAGGAGGAAAGCTATCAGCAGTTATCTGCCCATCAATGTGGGAAGTGTTACAAGGTCATTTCCAAACAATTTGAAGTCCATGATTCTACACTGAGAAAGATTGTTTTTAATCTCAGGCTCAGCAGTTCTACAAGTTACTGAATCCTGGGGGTCCAGTTACATTTTCAAGATCCCGCGACTTTCATGCTGTTATAACGAGACATGAATCTTATCTCAGGATACACAACACAGTTTATATAAAGTCCAGTGAGGCAGCAGGAACTCAAATAACCACTTGTTACAACCAAAGTATGCAAACAAGCATTTCTGAACACACAACATGGTGAAAACCTGCAGCAGATGGGCTCAACAAATATATGGATTTCTGCTGACACGTTCAGATGTTGGGGTCAGAATGTGTTGTAAACAGCATGAAAGTGGACCCATCCTGCCTTGAATCGGTGGTTCAGGCTGGAGCTGGTGGACATTTTTCTTTGCACACTTCTGAAGGCAGAAGTGGGTCCCGAGTGACAGCAGCAAAATGTAACTGAAGTTTCCAGTGAGTGTGAGTAAAGCAAAGAATGCAGTGGTGTAAATGACATAACCAGCAGGAATAATTGATCTATTTATGACTTTTTTTAACACTTCTTATTAAATTATTGTATTTTTATTTTTTTTAAGTATAAATGGTGAGCTAAGCTAATAACAGGAAGTAAAACATCTTAACTTGAATTTGTTTATTAAAATTTATCATAATCGTACATTGTGAACCTTCGAAGATGTGATAGCTGCACCCTGGTTCAGGTGAAGGTTCAAAGGTTTCCCTCAACCTGCCGACATATGACCATCATCATTTTAATTGTTGCTGCTGCAGATGTGATGTCAAACAGCCACATCTGGCGCCATTTTGCAGCACAGCTGGTGCTGCGAATGAGTCCCACTCGCAGCAGGTTTGATGTTACATGAAAACATGAACAGCGAGCGAACAGGATGGAAAAATATGGCTCATCAAATAACTTTGATTTGCAGTTGGTGCAAATATGATAACAAAACAGCTGAATTTAATTTGAAAATGAGTTGCAAAACAAAATCTTTGACTGCTGCAAAAATTGTTTTTAATCTTTAATCGCTGCTTTTAAACCAACATGTCAAAGAAAGCATTAAAATAAATAAATGTAGTCATTTACTTACATCATTCTATCATTGACTGATCTCATAATTGTTACAATTTCTCTGGATATTTTTCTTTATTTATGTCACTTTTCCTGCTGGGATTAAACTGCAGAGAGGGGCGGGTTCCAAATGCGAGAAATGTTACGATTTAATCTGATAAAAGAGTCATTAAAAATAATTGGCTATTTAACATTTTATATGTTATCACAGTTGTGAAAAAAAAACGTCCCATTCTTTCAGTTTGAAGGTTTTACACATTTCAAAAAAAGTCTGAAATCAAACCTCAGAACAACACACATCATATTAGTATTTAAATATTGGTATTTTATGGAAGTTTATAATGTAAAAATGTGCTTTCTCAGGTCAAATTGGCTCAGGATTTTTTTCTTAATTGGGGGGGGGGGTTCAGCCGGCGTGTTTATCGTTGTTGTTATTGTGTGACATATAAACACACACATACACATAACAGTGAGTGAACACCTGATCGAACTCCTGCATCTTGCTTGTACTTTATGAAAAACATATTTTTGTTTTGAAAGCGAGCCCTGCCGAGACATTCCTCAGTCTGTTCCACAGATTCCCTCCACATCCATCCAAGGATGTTTTAAATTTAATTCCCCCTCAAAAAAAAAAAAAAGAGCACTTTTTATAGCAGACATTTCCTTTACATCCCTTTATGTTCATGAACGTTACTTTGCTCTTCTCTTCATTTTAGCACAGTTGGAGACTCTTCACTTGGAGATGAACTCTCGTTGTCGAAATTCCTGCCAGATCATCTGCTCGGATCCTCCATTCATGCTCCACTGGATACCTCGTGAACTTTCAGATGCTGTCCTGAAAAACAGCATTGAAAAAAAGGCAGAACTGGCTCCCTGACAGCAGCGAGGCATCGCATTGTCAGACCAACCAATTTATTGGTGTGTCGCAGACATGCAGATATATTACTGTATGCGTGGTCCAGCAGAGAGGCTCCACGGAGCTGCACTGCAGCTGAGATCACTGTGGCGCTGCATTTTCACAGTAAGTTATCAACTAGTTCCTGAAAAGTTAACACAGTCACCCCATCATTCAGCCTTTCAACAGAACTCCAAAATGATATTAAACATATCAGGAATGATTTGCTGTGTGTCAACATTGGAATTTTTTAGTCAGTAAAAATTGGCTTCAGCTGCAGAAATCTCATGCAATGGCCTCTCGTCGGCCTACAAGCAGATGATGGACGTGGTGGTTATGATGTAAAACATGTTTTCAGAGACGCTCTAGTTGATGACAAACATTGTCTTAATGTAGACTTTGCATGTCTTTACCTCCGTTTGCAGCAGTGGTTCTCAGACTGCAGGATGACCCCTCCATGTTAAAGGTACCTTTGTGATTATCTATTTAACTGCAACTTTCACCACCAGGTGGCAGTATGTTACCAGCAGGTGTACGGGACATTATCAGGTGTGAAACTCTCTAGAAAATTCTCTGAAAAATAATAATTACACTATTATTTACCTCCCTGGTTATATAAAGGTTACAAGGACTCACTGCACCATCTTGTGGTACAAACTGGTATTACTGGTCAGTAAAACAGCCCAAGTTCAACTGCACATAAAGACAAAATTATTGTTTCACATGCTGATGATAGTTTTAGTTAATTTTGCAGGTTTTGCATTTTAAATGTAAAACCATGTTTTATACATGCAGTACTGTGCAAAGGTCTTTATACTTCTTTATACTTTGCTTCCAAGGAACCAGAGTTTCTTTTCATTTTGAGCAATAGTTTTCCAGACTGTCTGAAGGTCTGTTGGAAAAAGTTTGAGTATTATAATCATTATGTTTTTGTCATGACTGCCAGTAGAGATGCTTTGTGCTGTGAAAGCATTTGTTACCCTCACCTGTGTCCTGACCTCGATGGAAGGAACAGAGTATTCTGGGGAGAGTTTCTGGCTCAGAAAAATAATCATTTAGAGCATGTTTCTTTTGGCCTTATTCTGCTTGCTTCTCTTAGATGTTATACAGCTGATTAGTGTTTGGCAATGAGTTGCAGCGAAGGAGTGCACCTTAGCCTTGAACACTGTGTTTGATGCTGGGAGGTGAAGTCAGAGTTATCACCGAGAGAAGCTGCAGAGGCAGACTCTTCCTTATCTTGTCTGCAAAGTATACTGTTTGAAATGCACCTAAAAGAGAAACTGCCCCAACGAGCCTTTTGCACGATGTCTCAGTGAAATGCACAGAGCTCCTTTGCAAGTACATAAACCCTTAATTCTTCTCTGAGTGTGGTGCGTTTTATTTTCATTACGTCTTTCAAAGGTTTTCTTTGGACATCGGCTACTTTTTCACTAATTTTCCATCCATCCGTGGTGGTTAGCACTGCTGCCTCACAGTTTGAATACCGTCTGGAAGGCCTGGGTTCGATTCCACCTTGGCCCGGCCTCTCTCTCTCTCTCTCTGTGGAGTTTGCATGTTCTCCCCGTGTCTGCGTGGGTTTCCTCCGGGTACTCTGGTTTCCTCCCACAGTCCAAAGACGTGCACTTGCTGGGTTTAGGTTAATTGGATAATCTACATTGCCCACAGGTGTGAATGTGAGTGTGAATGGCGTCTGTCTTTCAGTGATGGCCCTGCGACAGGCTGGCGACCTGTCCAGGGTGAACCCTGCTATGTCAGCCCCCGCGACCCTGAAAAGGAGAAGCGGATGGATGTTAACACCTGACTCTGTCTACACATAATTTTTTTAAATGGTATCTTTAGGCACTTTTTTACTAGCAGCTGGTCACAAAAGCCATTTTTTCAGTTGAATCTATAAAAACTACTAGACAAAAACTTTTGCATATCTCAGCACGTTGTGTAGCGTGTCCTTAAATTTAAGGGGAGAAATCTTTAATGGACACTAGAATTTGTGGTGTGTGAACCCGATCCAGCTCCCGAAAGGGGACATAAGAATCCAGGAGTTTAAAAACACTCTTACAGCAGTAACAGAGTATTTTTCATCCCATTTATCAGATGTTTCCATATTGCTTATCCACGCTCAGGAGGACGGGTGATTAAAGAACAGTGTTACCAAAACCTGAACTTGATTTCAGCTGAAGAATATACATATCAGCATCAGTATAGAGTTGTACAAATGATTTATGCATCCATGTTTTGGACGTTTTTTTAATAACAGAACACGTAAATAAAGAACGATGTTGCTCCTGCAGCATAACCGCTGGCAGCGCCTCGTTCTTGCAATCACAGCATAAAAGTTATCCAGGAATGTCACAGGTTTCCCACACAAACACATGTGCATAACATAAAAAAACTAGATTATAATAAACATACAGTGCAGAATGAAAACAAAAGGAAACATCCTCCGTGCACAGTCGTGACAGCAGCCTATAAAACAGCTCCTTTACGAGATTTAGTACCGCAGCAGGAGCACATCTGGGCCCACTTTTCTTTATCTGCCAACCTGCTGCATAACTCGCATTAAAGCCTTATTTATACAATGAGAACCCATTTAACGCATAGTTTCACATACAGAATGAAAATGACCGACTTCTCTGTAAGCCAATATATTTCTAATTTATAAATGAGTAAATCCGCGACACACGTATGTGAATAAATCCACGTTAGAAATAAGACGTCTGGAATCATTTCGTTTAAAGAGAAAGGGAAAAAAAAAAAATCACATTTTTGTGGAATAATGTGTAACGACCACCCTCAGCCCCGAAGTCCTGCCAAAACCGAGCCGCTCGCTGCCGTCACGTCATCAGATCTGTTTGGAGCCAACGGCGCTGGAGCAGCGGGAAACACGATATTCCACTCGGGAACGCTTCTCTCGTGGCAATACAGTAATTCTAATACAAAACACAATAAAATTTCATAGCTATCATCATTGATTTGGCCCCCAGCGGTCCGGCGATCATCCGAGAGCGAAGTTACAGAGACAGTTTGAGACGTTATTGCACAACCCAGAGAGTATACACAGCTGTGAACTCTGGCATACTTTTACCACACACACACACACACACACACACACACACACACACACACCAAGCATGGCTATCTGCCTTTGTGTGTTTGACGAGACATTCTTTAGGGTCTCCTTACATGATAAAATATCCTGTCTTTGAGTCACGCTAGAAGCTCAATTTCTTCTCAGACCTTCGCTGAAAATAGAGATTTAAAATTGAAGGTTTTGTAATTTCAGTCCTAAAATGTCTTTTCAGCAAATTATGTCCTTTTGTGATCAAACCTGTTACCAGCCATCAGAACGTGCGATTTGTTGCTTTTAAAATTGCCCGTCTCTGCAATTTAAGGGAGAAAATTGCAGTAAACTAACACCTATCAAAAAAATATAGAATTTATTTTTACTTTTTTATTTTCTCCGAAATACAAGATTAAGTTTGGGGCAGGTGGAAGTTTTAGACTTCTGAGGGTTAAAAAAATGTCGCAGATTATCCTGCAACGCAATTAAGTTGTGTGTTTTCTCTCCAGTGATTCTGCACAGAGGATTATTATAATCCTAATTAATTATAATTATTGCACTAAAAAAACTCTTTTTTTTCTCCAGTGTGTAGGTTCATCTACCCCCCCCCCCCCCCCCCCCCGTCGGGGGC
>VUQJ01005967.1:61489-71905 GCA_015108635.1 Andinoacara biseriatus
TGCTTTGCTTGTTTCGGGTCACTGCTTGATGTAGTAACACAAAATTACCAAAACAAGCTCTACATTATTATGCAACATTGTTACGAAGTGTGTGTGTATCAAAGGCATTTTGCAACATTAATGCTAAACTCATCTCAAACAGGCTTTTATCAGGCTATACTTGCAGCTTGTGCACCGCAGAATGGAGTTCCCTGGATCAGGTGGTGAGGGGGGGGGCTGTCACAGGCTGTAGTTTGTAACATAATCTTTAGGCTTCACTTCTCTTCTGCAATGTTGACGTGCAGGCTGATAGATGCAGTCAGGCGGGAGTCTCCATGTTAATGTTTTCATTGGGAAAAATGAGTAATAGGGAAAGTTCAGGCTCAGAGAGAGTTCGGGAGGCCGAGATGGTTTATGCAGAGGAGGGATGGTGGATATATACAAAGGATGATGAAGATGAATTCCCCAACTTTGCAATAAATAAAGTATGTTTTATTAATAGAAACCATGACATAGTGATGAATATATTCAGCCTCACATTTAAACACTTGTGCCAACCACACAGCATGTATTCCTTTAGCAGAACTAACCCTCATAACTCAAAATCATACAACTTGGCAATCCAGTGGGAAAAAATATCAGACTTCTTTAAAAAAAAAATGTCTTATTTTAGAGCAAACATATAAACCAATCAGCAGCTCCAGAAGGTGCAGCTGCAGGTTTTTCATATTTGCGTGAAATCAGAGTGACTCAGGATCAGCTGAGACAGGTCGGGTTTATCACATAAAGCAATAAAGAAAGCAGCTGAAGAATATCTCTTTCTCATCCCCTCTGCCCTCGGGGGGTCACACCTGAGGTCACTTAATCAACGATATAAAAGGGAGACTTTTGGAGGCCCTCTGGTTCTTTCACTAGTTTCCTCGCTTGGTGGCTGCTGACAGAAGTAGCTGCTGCGTTTGCTGGTTATTGATGCTGAAGCCATGACGTTTCTATTAAGGCAAGCTTCAAACAAGTTTTTCTGACGGGTAAAAGTGTGTTATTAGTGTTTACAGTCACATGTCTTCTTCAGATGGCTGCTGCTCTTCTTACTCACTGATGAAAGTCATCAGGAAAATGGTAAGCAAATGAAATTGCACCATTGTTTAAATATTGCTTAATGACTCAGGCTCCTCATTGCTGGTTAACAGATGCTAAAAGCCGTTACCCTGGAGGGGAAACCTCATGGAGGAGCAAGCCACTGGCTACTCACACTTTAACCTTAAATTCAAAGGCAAGTAATCATAACAACACTTTGAATTATTGCCTGAAGCTGAAACAAAAATCCTCCAGATAGTGTTCACACTTTTTTTTCTCCTTCAAATGTCATAGGTAGCAAAATCTGATTTGCAGCCCAGGGTGCCCCAGCAACAGCGGCAACTCCAGGCACCCATTCAGCAGAAACGCTGGTTCAGCTCAAAGCCTTTGTGCCCACCTAAGAAGCCCTGGCAGCTTACTGGTCCATCCCAACTGCCCAAACTGTGGGCTAGCTCCCTGCCTCAGGGAACCCCGCAGCAGTGGGCACTTTCCTGCCTGCCCAAGAAGCACTTCGGCCAACCTAAGCAGCCACATGTGTCCCATCAGCCTGCGGCTCCACTGCGGCTGCCTGGATACCTGCACCATTGGCCCCACTGGCCTGAACGGCCACTTTATCAGCTCCAGAGACCTCACCACCAGGCCAAGTGGCCACTGCACCATCTCCGAAAACTTGACTACCAGCCAAAGCACCCACACAGGTGGCCTCGCTTTAGGAGGCCCCTCCCTGGCAGGTCAGTCACTTGTATCTAGTAGTTCAACTTTTTGAGCAGTCTCGTTAGAAAGAGATGAAATTTCCACTCGATCTTTGTGGGAAAGCTGTCCTTATGCTAAAGATGAGACGGTGGGTAACATGAGTGTATTTTAACTCGTCTCTTTCAGGCACAGAAAGTGGTGGTAAAGCAATAGGGAGGAACAGGCATGGTATGTACATCAGGAAAACATTTAAGGGATAATCCAGGATTTTAATAGCATTTCTTCTGTTTTCTGTTAAGCACTGTAATGTTGAACCTTCTGAACCGTTGCACTGAATTTTCAAAATAAAAAACACAAATCTTTGGTCTGAACTCTGCACGCTGCCAACACTGGAACAATGGCAGGTTTAATCCGATCCAAACTGCCGCAGCAGGAGAACAGGGATCGCTCCCATACTGGCTTCTCTTGGTGAATCCAGAGGAGTGGGTGCAGAGAAGGAAGGACACGCACATCCAAAGAGTAATTGAAGGCTGGGCCACAAAACATTCATGGAAACCAAGAAAAAGGGTCCGTGCACCAGCAAAGCTCCTGAGTAATATTTAATCAAGAAAAAACCTTAATAAGAGTGACGTTTCGGGCCGTGAAGTGCCCCTCCTAGGAGCTTGCCTCCCTGGTCCAAAACCTTCTCATTTTCTGACTCTGATTCCTTCCAGCAGCTATCGCTGTGATCAGTGTAATTTCACTCATCAGACCACTACCTTAAATCATCCCTGTTCTGGAAAATCTTTCAAGATTAGAGGAATTAAACAATATGATCTACTTAAATGTCCCTGCGGGCAAAACTAGACCATTAATATCAGAACATCAGTCTAATAAACGCAATCATGACACTAAACGTCCTGTTGCTGTACACGTCAGTCAAGCTGCACCCAACCGTCTACGCTCCTAATGCGGGATCGAAACTCGGCGGTGGCGCCGTTAATGTTTCTCTGTTAGAGGCTTTTTGCATCTCTGAACACAGAAGATCCTCATGGTCTCAGTGAGGAATTTGACCTGATTCTTATATTCAGATTTTCTATTGCTTATATATATTGTACATATTTTACCTTTTTATATTTATAACCTTTTCAGGACTTTATTGTGTGTGTGTGTGTGTGTGTGTGTGTGTGTGTGTGTAGGCAGTTTTAGTATTTGTATATTTATGCTATTAGATCTGTATTGTATATTTATATAATTTCTTTCATGCTGACGGCTTTTTTTTTTTTTTTTATGGTTTTTTTTCTTTTTTTTTGTTTGTTTTTTTTTTTGTATTTTGTTTTATTTTTTTTTTTTTTTTTTGTTTTTTTTTTTTTTTTTTTTTTTTTTTTTTTTTTTTTTTTTTTTTTTTTTTTTTTTTTTTTTTTTTTTTTTTTTTTATTTTGTTTTTTTTTTTTTTTTTTTGTACAGGTTTGATGCCTCTTTGATTGGAAGGCATCCTACATCACATGACATAGTATTGTGTGTGTGTGTGTGTGTGTGTGTACACATCACTCTTGGTTTGTTCTTGATTAAATGTTTGCTGGTTGGCGGACCCTTTGTCTCTGTTCCCATCATAATGACCTCTCGTTACCTCAATGGAGCTCTTGGGTCTCAGCCTGCAGGCTTATTAGAAAGCTTCTCCTGTGGAACCAGCTCCCAGCTTCGGATCCGGAGATGAATCCACTCTGTACTTTTAAGATGAGGCTTCAAACTTGAAAAACGATTGATCTTATATTTAGATCAGGTGATACTGAAGTGTCCCATAGTCCTACTGCTATAGGCTCAGGCTGCTCACCTTTTCTCTGTGCTCCTCTTGCTCTCCTCCCCCTTCAGCCACCAACCGGTGGTCTGCCGGTACAGCCAGGCATGAAAATCCTGCATCCACTGATGAACCGGCCCTGAGATGGTTGGAACTGCTGAACATAAATTCCACCAGAGGACACTCTCATGGACTACACCAGGAAACCTTGAGGATTTTAACTGAAGGCCTCTCTTGTTCTTGGTCTGTCTCCAGTATCTGCCTATGTTATAATTGTGTCGACACCCCCGTGAAGGGATGAACAGATTTAAGAACTCCCAGCGGACGATCAGCCTCAAATAGTGTAATAATACAACCTGTAAAGACATGCAGCTGCACTGTTTCTCCTTGTTACCCAACAATAAATTTGCATCTGAGTCTGCTGAGGATTTATTCTGCCTCGAGGATCCCCTCAAACATTATCTGAATGGTGATGCTCAGCATATTTTTACTCGACTCTCCTTTGGTCTCGCTGCCGTGGACCCCTGTCCTGTTTATTCTGGACTAACGTATAATTGACTTAAATCTTTTAACTGTATTCAGTGATATGCAACCTGCTATATAGTCTGTGTGGTAACCATCTTTGGGTTTCAGTATCTATCCTAATGCAATATTAAAGCCCTTAAAATGTAACCTATTTTTTTAAGGGCCTGCAAACAAACTTAGTGCACAATAAAAAAAAAATGGTAACAAATCTATTAAGACTGAAAACAGGCCCAAAAGGAGGATTTGAAGAGAAACTGTTCACCCCATCCCATCATCCTCCCCGTCACACCGACCCTCCGCGTGTCCTTCACTACGTCCATGAACCTGGTCTGATTATGAGGCATAATTTTGAAGTAGCAACAAAATATTCTAGATTACAAAGACAAAGTTAATAACCAACATAAATTGGTACCAGTGAAATGTGAATGTCTTCATGTTTTATATTAAGATGATGGAACATGAGCTCAGTTTCTGCATCTTTACTGCCCAAAAGTGACCAAAGTAGCATTAAGAAGAAACGCTTCAATAAAATTAGCTTTATTGTGTTTCAACTAAAAAGAAGTTGCCTTATATTCAGCAGTCAGATAAAGCAACAAATCAGTGGTGGAGATACTTCATCAGTAGGAGGAGGAAGAGGAGGTCCAATACCTAAAAATCCTGTTCTGGTTTCCTGATTAACACACCTGCCTTCAAAGACTCACACCTGGGTCCCGTTAGCCAGCAGCGTGAGAGGGGAAGCTTTTGAAAAGCGTTGCGCTGTCTTCTCTCTGGTTTTCAGTTTTCTGGTTTGGTAGCAGCTGACAGAAGTGGCCGAGTTTGCTGCTTCCTGCAGCTGAAGCCATGAGTTTTCTATTAAGGTAAACTTTTTAATGGTGTTTTCTTTCATAGCTAATGCAAACTGTTTTAAATTGTGTTGTTCTGGTCACTTTGGTGTCTTGTCTAGATGGTGGCTGCTGTTCTTCTTAGTTGTGGGAAGACCTCAAGCAAATGGTAAGCAAATGAAATCACACCAATGTTTGCAATTCATAGACTAAATATGTGCTTAATAGCCCACAACACTGTCTCTTAACAAACCTGCAGATCAGGACCTCCACATTACAGATGATCTACTGGATTTAAGTAGTCTCAACTCTGGGAATGACACCACATTTGGAAATCTTACGTCACCCTTGAATGCAAGTAACCACAACACGACAATGGCTGTCAATACCCAGTCTCATCCTGAAGCCGAAACCACGAAACAAAACAGATCTGTGTCCCAAGAAATCAAGTCTGATGTTCAGCCCCTAACACCGCAGCCACGGGCGTCTCAACCGCGTCAGTGCAAGCCCAAGGAGTCAAAAGTGCCCCAGCTGCAAACAAGAGCTTCCTGCCCACCCAAGAATCAGTCTTCATGCCGGCCCTGCCCACCCAAGGAACCTAGCTGCCGGCCCTGCACACCCACGGAGTCACCTGTCTGCCGGCCTTGCCCACCCAGGAAGCCATCAAGCTGCCAGCCCAAGCAGCTCCAACAGCCACAGTTGTCCAACCACACTGGTTACTCACTCTTGGGCCTGTCAAAGGTGCCCCAGCAGACTGGTTCCTCACACATGCATCCCCAGTTACCCCAGAAGACTGGATTCCATCACCTGCATCCACACCAAGTTCCCCAAGTGGCCCAGCAGACTGGATTCCATCACCTGCATCCACACCAAGTGGCCCAGCAGACTGGATTCCATCACCTGCATCCACACCAAGTGGCCCAGCAGACTGGATTCCATCACCTGCATCCACACCAAGTGGCCCAGCAGACTGGATTCCATCACCTGCATCCACACCAAGTGGCCCAGAAGACTGGAGTCCATCACCTTCATCCACACCAGACACCTCAGGTGACCCAGCGGAAGGGTTTCCCACACTTGCATCCCAAGCCACAGCAGGCTGGCTTTCCGCCCATGCACGCTCCCCAGCAGGCTGGCTTTCCGCCCATGCACGCTCCCCAGCAGGCTGGCTTTCCGCCCATGCACGCTCCCCAGCAGGCTGGCTTTCCGCCCATGCACGCTCCCCAGCAGGCTGGCTTTCCGCCCATGCACGCTCCCCAGCAGGCTGGCTTTCCGCACATGCACGCTCCCCAGCAGGCTGGCTTTCCGCACATGCACCCTCAGACCATGCTTCAGCAGACTGGTTACCAATTCCGGCAGCTACAGGAGGCCCAGTGGCCCCGAAGACCGCTCTACCAGCTCCAATCCAAGCACCCACACTACAGACCTGTGAACTCCCACTACCAAGCCAGGCGGCCAAGCTACCAACCCCAGTTGCCACGCTACCAAGCCAAGTGGCTTCAGCGCCCCCTGCAGATAAGATACCAACCTTAGCAATTACAGCTTTTTGAGTATCCGCATTAGATTCATGCTCCTACTCTTGCTCAAGCTTCAATATGGGTAAGCCATCCACACTGACAAATTTGAACATGAGCAAGATCAGTGAGTTTAATTTGAATGTCTTTCAGGCACACCCACACTGAAAGGAGCAGTAGGCAGTGAAGTAGCAAAACCTTTAATAAGAAAGTTTTCAAACACTTTTTAATCCACAGTTTGTTTTTTAGGCACTGGAATGTGGAATCCACCCAACCATTGTACCGACCTTTCAAATTCAAACTTGTTGAGGTGTGAATCCTGAGGTTTGATTCAGGTTGTGTGTTCTGGTGTTGGGTCTGTGCAGAAAACACCCCCAGTGCCTTTCTCAGGTGTTTGAAGGTCACCCTGCAGAAGTTTAGTAAATGGTGAGAAGCTGATACAAAAATGGTCTCCTGAATTCTTAAACTATGATAAACAGATGTTGCCATCATAACTGCTGACGCACAGGCGCCACAATCCTGAACACTGCTTAAACGGCACCCTTCACAATATCCACGACCATCAAGTATTTAGGATTTTCTCCATTTTAAGATTGATTGATGGTTCTTATAGGTTCTTTGCAGGTATAAAGGTTAGTGCACTTGTTTAAAATAAAGATTGATGTAAATAAAATTTTAGTCTTCACTGTGCAACATCTCCTGGGTAGGTGGGATCAGGTGCTCGGTTACCCCACCAAGCAGCATCTATGAGCCTGAGAGGCTGCGGAGACCACAGGTGCCCAGAAAGCCCCACCAGTTTCAGCTTTCTGAGCAGCCACACTAAAGTATTCTATAGAAACGTCAAAGCTTTTATCACTGCCGAACTTCCATGTACAGCTTAACGGGACAGGACAGGGTGTGCATGTGATTAAACTCTGCAGATTATTTTGTAATCCCTGTATTCTCGTTCAGGCATTGTAACACTGATGCATGCTTCCTGACACTGCACTGAATTTGCAACATTAAAATTAACTTAAAACTTGCATCCTTGCCATCTGGACATTCCTTGATCTATTTTTAGAACTGAAACAAATGCTAATTTCGTGTCAGCTGTGAGGATGAAAGAACGGTCTCAGGAAATGTTTATATTCATCCTGGTCCGTGTAGTAAGTTGAGCATTGCAAATAACTCTTCCCTGTCAATTGACCTTTTTTTTTGTGACTTCTGCTCTCATTTGGGTTTTGTGCATATTAATGGCTGGTTTATTTTTGGTTTTTATTTTAGTTTGTTTTTTTAATTAGTTTATTTTAGTTTTTTTTTTAATGATTTGTGGGGTATTTGTCGAGGATTACAATTTAAGAAGCTATGAATCACACTTTTGTGAAAGTCACTGACTCAAAATCATGTTGACAATCCACTCAAATACAAATGCAAGTATCCGTTAGGTTGTTGTGTTGACAAATTCGTCCAAACTAAATATGAAGACGTTCCCCGTATATTATATATTACTATGTATCGCAACAACCTCGGTCATCCTATTCACTAGAGGGCGCACTAATGTAAAACGTAAATATAGTCAGGATTATGTTGAACGCTTGAAGAAATGATTGGCATCTTTTTTCTCTAACCGGATTACAGAACTTTGAGTCTCAGCCAATCAGATGATGACATTTAAGAAATGTGGGCGGGACCAGAAGTAGCCATTCAGACGATTTTCGTGTAGCTGTCAAGCGCATCACGTCTGTTTTTAAAGACCTGTATGACCCGCTGCTTGAGTTTGAAAAGCTTTGGTTTGATTTTCGCCTTTTGGAGCTGCAGTTTTTTGGTGCACATTAATATTCCCGCTCAGGTAAGACTGAATTCAATTCCCCGCTTGGTTAGCTCGGAGGCTAATGCTCATACACGGTGTCGCCAGCAGCTCATTGAGCAAACGCGCCGTTTGCTGTCGTTATTCCTCCTAATTTTCGATAAATTCAGCGCCATTATTAACGACAGGGCTTTGTTATGCGTCTCGTAAGTGCTTCAGCCCCTCGTGAACTTATTGAGTCAAATCTGAGGCCGGTTTTCAGCCCCTTTGTGCTCTCATCTCCCTGCAGGGGTCACCATGGGTGAAGTGGAGCTGTCATGTCGGGCGTATGTGAAGATGTACCTGCACGCCTGCCTGTTTCCACGCTGCAGCATCAACGGGCTGCTGCTGTCATCCAGCACGACAGGTGGCGCTGTGTGCGTGACGGACTGCGTCCCGCTGCTCCACTCCCACCTGCCCCTGGCTCCCATCACCCAGCTGGCCCTTACACAGGTGCTCACAGTGTGGTTAAGCAGATCCTGCACAGGTCTGGAGCGCTGATCCAAAAGCCTCCCAGTGTGAAATTCTGCACCAAGCAAAGTCACTAAGACTTTATTGTTTACATTTGACCTAAGTGATGTTTAAAAGTGGGTGGGTGTCCTCCTCCTTTCAGGTGGATGTGTGGTGTTCACAGACTCAGCAGAGGATCGTGGGATACTATCAAGCCAACGCCTGCACATCTGATAACAGGTGAGTTTCTGGACTCTTTCTTAGCAGGATCACTTGTGAACTTATTGAGTCAGAATAATATTTTACCAGAGGTGGGGCCTGGGACACAGTGAAGATTATTTAACTTCTGCAGTCGATGTTGATCGGGAAATTTCTTGCGAGGTGGGGCAAAGTTTGGCATTTGGAGTGTCGTACCTCATGCATCACCTGGTCGCTCATTCAGACAATGAGCTGTTATCTCACAGGGGTAATTACATGTCAACAGACCAAACACTCCCAGTATTAGGAAGTTTCCCTATGAAGACATGTATCAGTTTGTGTTTTTTCAGGGGGAATCAGAGATGGTCAGGCTGGGAATTTTTCTTAAATTGGGTCAACTGACATGGAATGACCCACACCTTCACCACACTGTTACACTGAGATTCTTTAATGCTGGCATTAATTAAAAGAAGTCCACAAAGTTGGAGAGGGTGCCAGAGATTTCCCAGCTATGGGGCGAATAAAGGAGATCTTCATAAATCCATATGAGATAATTGTCGGTCTTTTCCAGCTTCCGTTTAACATGTTTTTATTTTTTGTGTTCGACAGCCCGACCCAGTGTGCTCTGAAGATAGCTGATAAGATAGCAGAGCAGTTTGACAGTGCAGTTTTATTAATGGTAAGAAAAACGGAAGTAAATTTGTTAATACCAGCTTCCTCTTTCCTGCTGACTGAACCTGAACAGTTTTCCTTTTGAGCCGGTTTGTGGAAATTGGAAATTCTTTCCAGCTGACCTCTGTGTTCTTCGCAGCTCGACGGCAGCAAGATGTCCCCAGACTATCGGGTTCCTCCCATCGTCATGTACGAGCGCAAAGATTCGCGATGGATACTCAAAGACAAACACACGTAAGAGAAAACGTGACCAGATTTAGCCTATTTTAGGCGGTGGCCTGGCAGCCTGATGGCATCATGATTCACAGATACAATTCAAAGGTTTAGGATGTACGTGTGCCGGGTTTGGGTGCTCAACCAGTGCTGGAAAGTTACGTCACTGTAATTGTGGTGTGCAAAAAAAAATTGGTGAACAAATGTTTTTGTATTTAATTGCTGTCTAAATAAAGCAATTCAGCTCATTGTATCCTATTTATTCCCCGTTCCGTTCAGGATCATGCTGAGACAGTGGGAGGAGACTCGGGCGATAGCCAGCCAGATGCTGGAGTCGGGCGATCACACGCTCTTGGTGGATTTCGACAGCCACTTGGACGACATCACAAAAGACTGGACCAATCAGAAACTTAACACCAAGATCGAGGAGCTCGCCTCGCCGGCCAACGGGAACATCTAGACCGAAGAGAGGCTTCAGTTTGTGGTCTGAGC
This sequence comes from Andinoacara biseriatus, assembly GCA_015108635.1. Lineage (NCBI taxonomy): Eukaryota > Metazoa > Chordata > Actinopteri > Cichliformes > Cichlidae > Andinoacara > Andinoacara biseriatus. The sequence goes on from VUQJ01005967.1 coordinate 71,723, forward strand.
CGACGTGTTCTTCAACAGAACCACTCGACACCGAGTTCAAGGAGACGTTTATTTTTGCTCCACTTGGTAACAAAACAAGGACATACATGCATAAATAATAAAATATTTACATCTTGCTAGCTCTCCTTCACCCCCCCCCCCCCCCCCCCTCCCCCGTTTTGCCCCCCCCCCCCCCCCCCCCCC
>VUQJ01005968.1:23898-38558 GCA_015108635.1 Andinoacara biseriatus
TGAAAGAAGAAAGGGCCATAACAATATCCTTGATCATTTTTCCTATCTTCAGGCACCTTTTTGGGCTTATTTATATGTTTTGTTTCATTCCTAAAATTAGACCTCTGCTATTTTTTTTTTAGTTTATTATAATGTAAATGAGGAGTGGAATTATCTGATCACAGGCGAGGGGACGTGGAGTGGCAGATAAGAAACAAATACACATGGATGGATTCACGAGGGAAACGGTGTTGACTAATATCTTTGCATTTGTATAGGGAAACTGTTTATTTGCTTATGTCGTATTATGATTATTGAGGTTAGTAAGCTACATCTAAGGCAAACTCTTGAGTCTAACAATACCCTCGAGCAAGCACCGCAACAAAAAAAAGCCTTTTTTTTTTTTTCCCATTTTGTTTTTGCACAGGAGCAGGCTGGAAATACTTTCTGACTCTGGATAATGGAGACACTCATTTGACATGGCACTGCATGTTCAATAAGATTTCATTCCCCCCTCTACACTCCTTTTTTACACCACTTGTGTGGATAATTGAATTAGACGTTTAAGACTATTATGATACCGCAATTAGAGATTATTTAATTCCCTTTTATCAAAGGGCACTTTAATTTAAGCAGCCGACTGTCATTGTGATCCAAACACAGAGGGAATGCCATTAGTGGGGCCTGCATCTCTTAATCCATATTATTTTTAGTATCCACTAATTGCACTATAAATTGCATTTATGTCTCCCTTTATATCTTAGGCGCTTCCACATTTGATTGTACTGATGAAAAAGAGGCACCTTTAAAAAAACTGATACATGAAATAATTCTTGCCAGTTGATTGTAAAAGCAGCGCGCCTCAAAGGAATAGTTTGTAGCAAGAGAGTAAAATTGATGTTAGTCTTGTGCCCGTATGAACTCGCTGCAATACCTGCCTTGTGTTCCCAACTGTGGGTGTTAGGCCACTAGGCAATTTTTTGTCACACACAGCTAGCAACCTTGGTGCACTTCCATGCTGCAAAAAGTGCTTGAGGAACATGATTGAGGGAGGCATTTACCCCACCTCCCCACAACAGGCCCGATCCACACATAGTCCCATAGCCGACAGGTCAGAGCTACGTTGGTTGTATGAAGAGAAGCTACACAATATTAAGCAGGGAGATTAAAGTATGTGCACCAGGCACGTGTTTCTCTTGTTAGAAGTAATTTAAAAAATCTTTCCCATACGTTACACCTCACACAGAAACACGCCGTTTCTTTTTATTTTGCTCCTCCTTTGTCTTCCAGCTCTTCTTTTCTTCTACCCTCCTTCTCTCTCCCGTTCCTGGCCCGCCACACAGCTTCTCTCACAGTGGGTAATGTGAATGGACTGAGTCTCCTGGGTGTCGCGGCCCCCTCTCTAGCCTCCCAGGCAAATCTGCAGCAGCCGCTCAGATGGGAGCAGCACACATGAAGTCTACAGCAGTCTGTAGGGGCAAAGAACAGAACGATGTGAAAGGATGATGATGGGTTTCGTCTTGGACTTGGAGGATTGTATCGCCCGCTGCATGCAGAGCACAGCAGAGCGGGGAGCTGGCTGCCCGGCCAAAGCAGAGCGTTCCTGACAGTGCTTTGTTTTGAATCCACAAGGACTTGACATATGCCTCAAATCGTTTGCTCTCACCATACTGCAGATCCATGCTCTGCTGTGATCGGAGACAGGACATTGCTGTCTACTGCTGAGTGTGTGTGTGTGCGCATGTCAATGCAAGTGTGTGCGAGCGCCGTATCAAATTGTGTGTCCTTCCGTGTTTGCAGTGCATGTCTGTGCTTTTTGTGTGCGTGATGGGGGAACATAAACAGCCACATCCGACAGTACTGTTGCCTGCTTCACTGCCTGTCTCTCTTTGTTCAGCTTCCCTTCATGGGGCAGACTCCACTCTCTAAACTATAACACAATAAACAAATACTTGACAAATAAAAACATCCAAATCAATAAACCTTGACCTTTTTTTTTTTTTGTCTCTTCCCCTTCACAGTATTTGAAGTCCTATCCGATTAATTTCCCCACGGCTTCTTAGAAATGAACCTGACAGTTTATCCCCTGAGTCGTTTATGTGGGCCCGATCCAGTCATGTAGCAATGCTAAAACTATATTGTGCGTTGATAATTGATTTTCAGCTCATTTGCTGTGTTAGAATGAACTTTTTGATATGATGCTAACATCTGTGTCAGTGCCTAACTACAGAGATGAGGTTAGGCATTGATACATTGGTAATTTTCCCCTTCATAAAATATGGGATGACTTTTTATGTAACTCACAAATTCAAATATTGCTCATGTTTAGAGTCAGGCGTGGTCACTTTAATGAACAGGTTTTCAGACAGAGGAAACGAGTTGATCACTGAAGTGGAACTCTCGACTGTCTTTATGGTTTTGGTGCCTTTTGGAACATTTTAATGCAATTATCTGGCAAATCATTTCACTTGAAGGGTGGTTGATTTTATAAACAGCCCATTTGCTTCACTTTCAGTGAGGGAAAGTACAAAATACACATCTTTTTCAGCACTTCTGTTTTAGATTTGCTGCTGTGCTTGGGATTACTGCCCTTGTGTATGACCCAGTTATGGCCAAATTAAGGTACCCACATTTTGTGGTTGCAAAACAAGCTCAAATAATCACCCCTCCAACACTGGCTTGACACTTGGTATGAGTTGCTTGTCCTGTTATGCTGTTTGGTTTTCTCCAAACATGGCGCTGTGCATTATGGTCCAACATCTCTGCTTTGCTCTGATCTGTCCATCTGACTTTGTTCCAGAAATCTTGTGGTTTGTTCAGATGCAGCATAAGTCATGCTGCCGTGTTCTTTTTTAGAGAGAAGAGGCTTCCTCCTGGAAGCCCTTCCAAACAGGCCATACTTGTTCAATTTTTTGAATTGTGCTGTCATGAACTTTCACATTTAACGTGCTAACTGAGGCCTGTAGACTCTGAGATGTAGCTCTTGGATTTATTTGTATTATTTATTTTTTGCTATTTTTCTGAGCAGGTCAGCTCCTGGGAGGACAGTAGCACTGTGTTAACATACAGTTACTTAAGACAAGGAAAAAAGCCAAAAATTCTGCTTTTATAGAGGTGCTCACACTTGCTAATAATCAATTAATCAAGTGCATTTGATTTAGCAGCAGCTGGCTTGTACTTAAACTTTTAATTCCTATGGAAGCAGTGAAGATGTGAACTTTTCACAGAACTGTCCAATGAAAACCTTCTTTTTCACATTGCTGTATATGTGGATCTGTGCATTGCAGCCATACAGTGTATGGATACTGCTTGCTAGCCCTTACTTGCCCGAGGGTAGCCCTCTACTCATACTTTAAGGGTGTCGTTTAACCCAAATCATCATCCTAATCCTTGCCAAATACTTCTGATGCCCAAATTTAAGCAAAGAGTGAGCAAGGATGGAAAAGGATGGAATATGTTGCCATGCAGTATTTAACCGTAGGGTGAAAGTGCCGTGACTTCTGCATCAATCCTCTTCTTTGATTTTAAGTGTTTTGAATGTCCACATACATGATCCAAGGAAAATGTTGTGTTCAAGGACACAAATGGATAGAGAAAAGTTTGGTATTTCAAAAACTAGCAAAAATTATACTACAATTCATACTACATATAATCCTGTCTGTGTGTATATGTGCATGTGTGTGTGTGTTATGGTACAAACTAACAGACTTTGGACAGCCAATATAGGTCAGTTCTCAGAGTTTGCCAGTGCATAGCTGCAGCATTTCATGCTACATTAGTCTGGTTTTAAGACTTAATCTGCCTATATGAATGCTTTATGCCTAATTTCATGGAGGCGAGTAATAGCTGATGCTGCTTGGGCACTGAAACTATTACCTGGTAGCAGCTGGTAGTATTGAGTGGCATGGGTGAGTGCACCGAACGCACAGTGTGCAGAGACACAACCCTGAAATGAGTGTCTACAGTTACAATACGTGAACGAGCCAACAATAAGAGAGCAATGGTGATTAAATGAAAACGACTGAATACTTAAAGTAAGACAAAAATAAATAAATAAAAATTGTGAAATGATTCTTTAACAAAGGTAGGCATTCAGGGGGGGGAGGTGAGACAAATTATCCTTTAGGATTATCAGTTAAATAAAAAACATCTAACCTGCGTACTGTAGAGTTTAAGCTCCTGCTGTCACTGAGTACCAAGGTGGCGTGGTGTCGTACTGCATAATAATGACTTTCATTGCCCTGGAGCAAAGTGCTAATCAACGCTGTCCCCTAACTCCAATCTAATTGTCCACATCCAGCTGATCAAGCATAGTGGACCTTTTTTTTTTTTTTTAAACCCAGTGCTTACTGAGATCATTGATTTGAGAAATGATCCAGTGGACTGTACTAACTCAGCTATGATTGGATGGGCATTTAATAGCATTCAGGGGACGGTCTTGTTGATGTCGGCTGCAGCGCTAATTGCAGCTAATATACTGTGAAGCTTCTTTCAACGTGCAGTTGCTCAGAGTGCACCCATAATAGTTTTTATTATTATTATTATTATTATCAGTGTAAGCAGAGGAAAGAGGCCAAAGGGAATTCTGTTCCAAGGCCAATCCTTTCTTAAAAATGGAGTCCCATCTCCCAGCTTAGCATTACCGCTATGAACTTTGTATTCCTGCATTTCACACTGCACCCATGAATTTGTATATTTCTTTTCTTTTTTCAAATATTTCCAGTTCTCGTGATGGAACACACATAAGCCCATGCCACACACAGTGCAGCCATCCAAGGAAGTGATATTCACTTGTATGTTTACTCAAGCATTCAGCATAATGCATGCAAACCTTATATAAACATCCTGCGAATGGCCTTCTTGTTGCCTACTTATTAATCTTCCCTCTGCCCATGCCATCAGCTTTAAGGCTGTCTAATGACGCGTAACGAAGGCATGCTCTGTTCTTAATGTGGGCCCACTGGGATCACCCCCATACTCAAACACCAGGCTGTCCACTCATCAGTTCCAAAGGACAACCTTTCTTTCGTCTTTCAAAACATGCTAGTTATGCGACAATTATTATTCTTTGTCTGCTTCCCTTCTCTGCCATGTATCTGTAATCCCACTACTGCAGACCTGACAAACCTTTAGATATTAACCATGATGCAACAGCTGCTGAAAACAGCCCCAAATGCATCAGTTTCTATCATGTGCTATAACCAAGCCAGGCCTGGTTGCTCTTTAGACTGTGCCATTGTATCATAGTCTAACATTAGCTAAAACACCTCTTTTTTCATCCATCCATCCAGCCATCCATCCATCCATCCATCCATCCATCCATTCATCCAAAAGAAGCCTTATTATTGCTTCAGTCACTCTCTGGGCGAACTTGTCACCTCTATGTTACCTCTGGGTTTGCCCCTACTCCAGGCCCCAGCTCTTTTTCCAGGCCGCATTATTCCATTTAAACTTCAATCCTATTTACGGCCTATCCTTTCCCCTTACCCGCCTGGGGCTATCAAACTATTCATCCAGCGAACTTCATGTCACCCAACCCTGTCATAAAAGCCTCTGTTGGGATATGTGTGCCGGAGACGTGCATGTTTGCCCGCGTGGTGGAGATGAGGAGTGTTTATGTGCGTGTTGCAGTAGAGATGTGTGAGTCTGCGTGTTTTTAGCTGTGCACGTCCACTGCATGCTTGAGTATGGTGGAAAGAGAGGGTTTGTATATCAATATCTTTATGTTTGTGCTAGTACCAATGAAGGAATTTGTGCATGTCTATAACTTTGCAAACTGTGCCTGCTCCTTATAAAGTAAGACACCTGCTCTCTGCTCGACTTTATAGGAGGTGGCCTCCATTTCAACAGACATAAACAACACAAATGTTGCACTGTGGAATAGTGGAACATACTTCAGTGGCAATATTTGGATACCAGTCTCATAATGTGTATGTGTATCAAAGGGGAAAAAAAAGATCCTTTATATATAATGGAATATCACCGATTATCACCTTCTCTTAAGGAAATCTACTTTGCTGTCAGCTGACGTGTTTTAGAGTTCAGTGAAAGGCACTCATGTGCCAAAAGAAGACATGTTATAGGGGAAGATGGCTCGGAAGGGGGAACAAATGGCAGAAGATGGAGGTAGTGCGAGTCCAAAGGTTAGGAGAACGCGTGAAAGTACAGAAGAGACTGACAAGAACAGATGCACTCATTTGACAGAAAGCGAGATGACGTGGAAGCAACAGAGAGCGAGAGTTTCAACATGAGCTGTCAACTTATTGCTTAACAGATTTTTTTTTTCTCCCCCCCTTTTGACTTCTCCTCTCATCCCGGTTTGTGCCCTTGTGGAACCTCCTGCATCAGCAGAAAGGAGAAGCTAGGGAAGAGGCAGGATTAAAGATCTGCCCATCACCGTCCTCTTCTCCCCTGTTTTTGTTGTTGCGTGTTGTTGTTTTCTCCTCGCCTTTTTATGTGGCGTCTCCCACCAATTAATCTGGAGGATGCTCCTAATGGGCCGCTGCAGCGACGTTTCAGGCGAAGCTCTTTGGTGTGCTGAAGTCAAGGGGTGCGGGTGATGCAGTGAGACAGGCGAGATGAGGGATAATGTGAGATAGATTGACAAGCACAAGAAGGCATTAGGCAAATGGCATCATTAAAAAGTGCAGTTACCTGAGCCAGGCTTCATGTGGCGTCAGATGAGAGGGAAAGGGAGAGAGGGAACACATTGGGGCTTTGCGCCTCCAGCTTTGCTGCTCTGGTAATTTTGATCTTCTTGCTCTTCTTCTCCTGTTTTAATATCCTCCACCACTTGACTTCAGGCTCGCTCATGAGTACAGAGACCAAAGCAGAGGTGCTGCGTTTCGGGCATCCCTCTTTGATGCCACGTGTTTGTGCGTGTCTGTGTGTGCACGTGTGCAATAACCGTGACTTTTAAACAGATGATTTATGACCGCGGTAAGTGTTTTTTAAATAAAATTGACCACTGACCACAGTGTAATTCCAGTTGTTTACCCCATGAAAACGTCGACTCATTGCCACAAGACCTCTTGCAATACAATCAGCGAGGTACGTGTGTGCCAACCTGTGTGCATTCCCAGCCTCATGACAGTGCTTCGCGCATATGTCGGGTTTGTGCACGGTGCAGTGTGTGTGTGTGTGTGTGTGCGCGCACACATGTGTGATCTCGGCATGTATGACCGTCCTCTGTTGGTGCTCTTTGTAAATGGCAGCACAGGCAGCCAAGGAGAAAAGGGAATGTGAAATCATTTGACTGCAGAGATTCCTGCTGGTGTGCCTCTGGCAGCTATTCACACACACACACACACACACACACACACACACACACACATTTGTGTGACTATTTTTGTGAGGACATTCATGGACGCCTTGCACTACCTAGTGTCTTACTCTAAAGGAAATCTAACTCTTATGTTTATCATAAAAAGTATTAACCCTGAAAGAGCCCTGTGAAAGGGTGTGAGAAAATCAAAAATCTTTACTTGCCCACTCTGCCCTCAGTCCAGTGGTCTAAAACTCAAACTGATCCTCTTAAAGATGGTTGGACAAGCACACACACACACAGATTGTACAAAGCAAAGCCTGACACTTTTATTGTTATTTTTTTTTGTTGTTCTTCATTTTAATCTTTCATGCTTCCTTTCACCTCTCTCTCTCGCTCTCTGGTGTGTGTGTGCGCACGCGTTATGCTGGAGGGTAACGTGTGTCTGTACAATAGAAAGACAGGCCCAGCCAGGCAGAGCAAAGATGCCACTCAAACTCAGACAGGGTCTCAATAGGGTTACAAAGAGGGAGACTTGGGTGTGTTTATGCTGATACACACACACACACATTGTGTATGTGTGTCAATCAGCCTTTAGCATTATTTTAAGAGGGAGTCTAGATGGTTTTGTTTCAGCTCTCAGACAAAATATGACATGATGGAGAAAATTAGTTTATTGCTTTTAGTGTAATTAGGAACATTTTGTGTAGAGTCATAGAAATGTTCTGACGTGCTATTTTTACGATTTTATATTTCGATTTTGGTCATTCTCGCTCTCTGTTCTGCACTGAAATTTAAAACTCCTTATAAGTGTCCATATTACATGTAAACATTTATATAACCTGCTGTCTGTGGTGAATACACATTTAGGCCAGTGGTACTGAACCTTTTAAGCTTGTGAACCATTTAGCAGTTTTCTATTATTGACCGTTTAACCATGTATGTGGCCGCATTTTATATCAATGCAATGTCTATATGTGTCGTCTAGTATAGTCTGTATCTAGTGATTATTTATCCTTTTAACCATTTTTTTCTTTTCTCTGTTTTTACTACTTTTACTCAAACTATCCCATAAATCACAAAAAGGATAAGCGGTATATTTAAAAGGAAACCAGTGACCTTGAAAATATGGCAGAAAACAAATGCATGAATTAAAAAATGAAATATGAAGATGAGAGATTAAAAGTCGCCCAGATTTGGAAAGCTAGTTTTAATATCTTGACACTTTTCCATTAACCACTGCCTAGTCTGCATAATTTTTCTGTCTATTCTTTTCTTACTTTCTACCATCTTGCCCCCCCCCGCCCCCTCTCTCTCACTCCTTTGCCCCCAGCTCTCTCATTCCATTAACTGATTGCCTGCGTACCATCATGTGCCTTAGGTTGTCATGGAGGTATGAAAGGGACATGCAAAGAGAGGCTTTGACCTTTATCTCTCCTTCATCCATACCAGCACCATTCTTTTTTTTTCTTTAACATTACTTTTCTTTTCCTTCATCTTCTCTTCTCAACAGAGTGACCCCATTAAAAAAAGACCCCTTAATGAAGATTGGGCAGCAATCCACTATCTAGGATGACTCATCTGTGACTGTGGATGTCAGCCAAACCGTGTGTCACATTCTGACTGTGAAGTTTAGTCCACTTGTTAAATGAGTATGGGAGAGGTTGTAGAGTAAATTGGCAAAGGAGAAAGCCTGACGGTGGCATATTTCTCCTCGGCAGACTTTAATGAATAGCATTTGTTTCACAAGGTTAGTTATTAGGTGCTGTGCCATCGCTCAAGCGTGCTGCGTGGAAGAACTTTATATTTTAATTTCCCCTCAGCTAAAAGACTTGCAGTCATCAAATGGTGTGTATAGACAGAGGGGTTTATGTTGGTGTTAGTTCCTGCTTTGGATTCAGTTTACTGTGGGGAGCCTGTCTTTCAAAGAAAACTGAATCTGTGCGAGGAGTGAGACGGGAACAGATGTGGAGGGTTAATGAGCAGAAGAAAGTCTTGGTTAGAAAGGCAGATGGAGAAGAAAACTAAAATCCAATGAAGCAAGCATATAAGATGATTTTTTTTTTCTTTAGATCTGTTACAGTGGCAGGTAAATGGCTCAAGCAGACTGAGAAAAGAGAGGAAAACAAAGCATTCATCAAGACCTAATGTCTGCGCTCTCCCTCCTCTTTGCTAAATGTACGAGGCAGGGCCCTGCTGCCGCCACAATTCAATTCCATCTATAAATAACCTTCCTTGCAAAGGACTCGCTGGCACAACATTTTCTGATTGCAGAGATGCGCAAACCACACCTCTATGTTTCTGGGCTAGCTTCCATGGCAGCTGTTGCTGGACACTCGTTGGTTACTGAGACACTGCAGTTTATTGGTGCATCTTTAATAAGGACGCAGGACAATAAAATAAAAGCCCTGAACACGTTAGGCAGCTTCAGCAGATTGTTTCCTCCAAAAAGCTGAGTTGGAAAAAGCTTTCTACTTTTTGTTGTGTTCAGTGAGACAATAATTTTTTGTTTTTCAATCCCATCATCTTTGCCTGGAGTTTTACCATCTATTTAAATTTATTTTGCTTCATGTATTTTTAGTAAACACAAATGTTGGATCATGCATTATTTGCTTTTCACAATTTTTAAAATGAACTTCAGGCTTGCAGTGTTGCAACAATAACCTGAGAATTTGTAAGATTCTGTTTCCAGAAACAAGATTCCTACCTTTTAGTAATCAAAGAAGATTAATTTTATTTTTCACTCAGTCTTCAACAGACACTCCTGTTTTTACCTTTCCCATAATTCCTTGCTGGCTTAATTCTGCTTGTCAGGTTTGGGGTGTTTGAGTTCCTCAGCAACCGTGCAAAGGATGAGTCCGGTCGATTGGACAGCACCAAAGGCCTACTGTGTGGGCTCGGAGCTGGAGTAATGGAGGCTGTTCTGGTGGTCTGCCCCATGGAAACAGTCAAGGTGTGTTACCAGCTGATCTGAAGTGATCCTTAACTATACTGAGCGCAGGAGTGCCAAACATACACCCTGTGAGCCAGAGCGAACAGGCCAAGGGCCCACTGGATGGCGATGATCTTGCAGGAAAGTCAGATTTATTATTAGACTTAAAAAAGAGCACTTTTATCCCTGGTGTGATTGGGCCAGTGTTACTACACATAAATGAAAATGTGTGGAAACTTAAACTTAAAGTGCAAAATCTGTAAATTATAAAAAGAATATTATGACAGTTTAGTAAATGGTTAATAAGGGATAGTTTTGCTTTTTAAAATGACTTCATGTTAATTTGAGTTCAGTATTACACAGATGGACATCTCAGGATGTTCATTATCTGTCGTGTAAATAGATGGTTGATTAAATGTGAACATTTTCAGAAAGTGGGCAGCACAGTTGTGCAGCGCTTAGAGCACACATCATCTCACAAACCTCAAAAATCGTCCTGTTTTTAATCTCTCTCTGTCTGCTGGGGCCTTTCTGCGGGGAGTGTGCATGTTGTCTCAGTGCCCGTGTGGGATTCCTCCCACAGTCCAAAGACAGGTTGGGTTATGTGCTCCTCAGGGTAAGGGGTGATTCTAAATTTGCTGTAGGTGTTAATGTGAGAGTTTGTGGTTGTCTGTTTCTGTGTTTTAGCCTTGTGACAGAATAACTTCATTTCAGTTACAATTTTGACTTCCAGCGACTATTTAGATCATTTAGATTAAACTACTGTGCCACATTCTGTGCAGGCGGTGGCAGGGTTACATCAGCTCACAATTATGAATTTTTGTCCAGTTGAATCATTATTAAAGTTTAAAGTGGAAACCTACCTAATTGTGTAATATAGCCACATTTTTTTTTCCAACATCTGTAAATAATTGTGATCATGATTTTTGTCATAATGTGTATGCGGCCCATGAAGTAAAATTAGTTCAGCGCCACTGATTGAGAGTTAGGTATTGGAGGTTGTGGCCAGTGTCACTAATCTTTCAGAGAAATGTTCTTTGAATGAGCTAGACTAAACATTTGTGTGTATTTCACTGCCACGTCTGCAAAGCGTATCATTTTTTGTTTTTTTGTTTCTTTAATCTCCCAAGGTTAAATTTATTCATGACCAGACTTCAGCCAACCCCAAATACAAGGGATTCTTCCACGGAGTCAGAGAGATAATCAGGTCTCAAGGTAAAGACGAGCTTCATCCGTGACATTCATCTGACATCTGCTGGTTGAGTAGGGTAATGCAGCTGGAAACACAGGCCCTGTTAAAGGATCGATAACAATAGCCACACCCACTGACTCACAAATGTTGAGGCATGCTCCTGCTAAGACTGTGAGTGAGGGTTTAACTCTGTCCCACTCTCAAATCATCAAGTACTTGAGGGCTCATTAATATGCACAGGGTTACCAGGAAAAGTCAAACAGCATTAAAAAATGTGAACAAGCAGTCAACTTTGATGTTACAAGAAAAAAAGAAGTGAAATCAAAGGAATCCAAGTTGGATATGTTTACAAAAGTTTCTAACTTAACCACATATCCAGTCTCTAAGGCAAGACTCTGGAAGGTGTTCAAATAGGCAGTCGGTCCCCTAGAAGCAAAAATACAAAAAAAAAAAAAATCAAAACCCATTACAGTCCAAACAAGTTTAGTTTTTTCTCCATGTGATCTGTGGTAACGTGCTGCCCCATTTCTTTCTAACATTTACAGCCTCTCATACTTAAACACTGACCGTGTGACAGAGGTGGGAAGTAACGAAATACAAATACTTCGTTACTGTACTTAATCTCTGGAGCTTGAAAAAAGGCAACTGGACTTCTTTTTGCTTCTTGAAGACGTTTCGCCTCTCATCCGAAAGGCTTCTTCAGTTCTCAGCCAAGTGGTGGAGAGACCCAGGTATTTAAACCCCTGTGGGTGTAGTCCCCTGGAGGTGTTATGACCCTCTATTGTTCATGTGATTAAACGCATGTGCCAAGGTGTGAAGGGGGGCGTGGGTCATTTCAATCTGATTGAAATGATCCACCACTTGGCTGAGAACTGAAGAAGCCTTTCGGATGAGAGGCGAAACGTCTTCAAGAAGCAAAAAGAAGTCCAGTTGCCTTTTTTCAAGCTCCAGAGACTACGATGACCTGGATGACTGAGAATCTACACAGATTTACTGTACTTAAGTAGATTTTTTTAGGTATATGTACTTTACTTGAGTATTTATTTTTGTGACTACTTTTTACTTTTACTCCCTACATTTTTACCCAAATATCTGTACTTTCTACTTCTTATATTTTCACAACAAACTCGTTACTTTTGGTTTAACGCGTCTGAGAAAAATTTGCATTTCCGGTCAGTGCGCCGTCAAACATCTGAGCCGCAGTGATTGGTTACGATGTGCGGCAGCGTCTCTGTGTCTCCACACAGAGCGACAGGGCGGGGCAGAGGGCACAGACACACCACGCAGTAGAGGGAGGGGCTCCCGCAGAGCTCGCACGCAGACAGCTACAGTAAGAGCTGGATGACGTTGCGCTTTACACTGCACAGCTGCTGTGTTTTCAGAGAGAGCAAAGAATGAGCGATAACTTCACTCAGATGGAGAAAGATGTAAGAAGGAGGAAGGAAAGGAAGAAGAGGAAGAAGAGAGATCAGCTGATCACAGCAACATCATTTACCGGAGGGTCAGTTAGTGTTAAGCAAAAATACCTGTTAGAAACGTCCTTCAAAGAGGTACTTTTACTTTCTTTCTTTGAGTAGATTTCAGAGCCTTTATTTTTTACTTTTACTTGAGTAAAGAAGTTGAACCAGTACTTCGACTTTTACCAGAGTAGATTTTAACACAAGTACTTGTACTTCTACGTAAGTACAGAATGTCAGTACTTTTTGCCACCTCTGCCGTGTGATGTCAATTAAGTCGCTAAGACTTTAGTTCTTAGCCCTCATGGTGGAAATTGTGATATCATCATGCTGTCAACTTTGTCTAATTGAGAAAAGGCTTATTAATTTGCCTTCTTGCTTCCTGTCTGAACAGGATTAAGAGGAACATATCAGGGTCTAACTGCAACAGTCCTCAAGCAAGGCTCCAACCAGGCAATTCGATTTTTCGTGATGACTTCTCTCAAGAACTGGTATAAAGGTGTGTGTACGTGGGTAGTATGTGCTCATTTCCTTGTTGTTACTATAAACAATATTTAATCAAGAGACCAACTCTGCACATTTTTAGCACATTCTTGTGTACTACCTTGAACCCCAGTTGGGTTTTCAAAGCCTGTTATGCATAATGAGAGCACAGTGTATGAAGAATGATACAGAATATAGTGCTTTTAATATTTATTATATGAAATTAATTAGCACATTAGTAGCCATCATGTTAATTTGTTCAAGACCATGTCTGATTGAGTGCTAACTCCACCATTCATACTGCACTGTCACTTTCATAAGGCGATAACCAAAACAGAGCAATTAATCCGCTGGTGACTGGAACCTTTGGAGCCATAGCAGGAGCAGCAAGCGTGTTTGGAAACACTCCACTAGATGTCATCAAGACAAGGATGCAGGTATGCAAAGTAATAGTGGCTGCAGATAGCAGGCTTTTTGTTCTTTGCTGCTGTTTTTAAATCCAAACTTACAAAACTCTTACAACCTGTGGACAGATGTAATAATGCCCCTGTGTTCTTTCTAAAGGGTCTCGAAGCACATAAATATAAAAGCACGCTTGACTGTGCTCTGAAGATCTTGAGATATGAAGGGTTGGCAGCGTGAGTATGCCTCCATGTTTTATTTAGTTTGGTTTGTCTTTGATTTGTAGTGTTAGTCTCACAGCTGATTGAAAACAACACATCTTTAAAAAAAAAAAATGTATTTCTTCAGTTGCAGAAACTTCAGCTGTAAGTAAATATGGCTCCTCCCTAAACACTGATGTCTAACATGTCCCTGTCTTTGCGATTGTCCCTCTATAGGTTCTACAAAGGAACAGTTCCCCGGCTGGGCCGTGTGTGTCTCGATGTGGCCATAGTTTTCATCATCTATGAGGAGGTCGTGAAGGCTCTGAATATGGTCTGGAAGACAGAATAGGTGGCTGGACATGCAGGGAAGGTGGCAACTTCCTCCTTCACAAGCATCAGACACAGATCTGACTTCAGCAGACCTCTTTTGTATCATGAAACCAACAGCAGAAGGGGTTAAACAGAGAGCTGAACTTAGATTAGTGTCACATGCAGAGCAGGATACAAAGTATTCAGAGGCAAAAGAAGAAAACGGGGCCCGGCGTCACCCACATCTGGACAGCTAGAGTGTAAATGATGCTCACCATCAACATTCCCTGACAAGTTCAAGGACAGAGGGTCTTCCACAAAAGGAGATTATAAAGTTAGCTAGATAATTTTGAAAATAAATAAATAAACAAAAAGCTTTAACCTAAAGATGAGTGTCACCAGTTTCTAAATGTGAAAGAAAATTTGAATACTGTGGCCA
>VUQJ01005976.1:9151-22502 GCA_015108635.1 Andinoacara biseriatus
TTTTTTCACAATGGCTCCCTAAAGTAAATCCTAAAGAAGCTGAAAAAATGTAAAATTCACATACACGATGGTAAAAAAACTTCTCACGGGAGATATTGCATTCTTCAGGAGTTTTTCTTCCCTTTCTCGTCTGTAGCATTTTGCACATTATAATTTATTCAGTCATCTTGCTGCGTATTTGCATCACTTCACTGCAGCCCACTGGTGCTGCCAACTGTTTGAATTATTTGACTCCCAAAGTAAATCAGTCTTTCTGTTGCTGCTTCATGCAAAGTTGGTAAACACCTCCAGAATGGTTTTTTTTTTAAAATGCAAATACGTTCATCTTCCCTGAAGTATTGCAACACGTCTGCCTGTACAATATATCATTCCCCTGTAATAACATCTTTTAAAGAGGGAAACAGCAATGTGAAGTGCTGTAAGTGAGTAACTGTGCTTTAATCTGTGCAAAATTAGCAAAGATTTTATGACACAAGCCACATCTTTTCTTTTTGTTTCTTAAATAGATAGTGTTTGCTGTCTGTGTTTGAAATAACAGATAAATGTAAACGACGGTGAGCGTCAGTGACAGACAGTTCAGTGAAGAGCAGAAGTGTTCACAGATTTAAGGTCAGTCCTTCAAAACTCAAGGTTTTCTCATTCACACCTTTTTGATAGACAGTTTCATTCTTCTTAGTCAGGGAGTTGAAATATTTACCCCTGAGATGACAAAGTGGAATTTAAAAAAACTGTTTTTAAGGACAATGTTGAACTACTACTGAATAAATAATGGAAACTGATTGCAGCATGGCCTTATTTGTAGTCCTGTATCACTGTATCACTACAC
Organism: Andinoacara biseriatus; assembly: GCA_015108635.1. Classification (NCBI taxonomy): domain Eukaryota; kingdom Metazoa; phylum Chordata; class Actinopteri; order Cichliformes; family Cichlidae; genus Andinoacara; species Andinoacara biseriatus. The sequence goes on from VUQJ01005976.1 coordinate 9,978, forward strand.
TAAGATACAGTACCTGTGGTCACAGTTGGCTTTTACAGGTTGGAAACATTCCCACTGCTTCTTAGTAAAGCTTACATACTCTTTAGCCCTTTCCAACTGAGTGGTTCCCTCCAGCTAAGCGTTACTACAGTTGTCAGCTTTGTTGTCACCTTTTACTTGTTTCTGAATGTACTATTACACACTGTGTTACACCGTAAGACCTTGAGGCACACAAGTATGTGAGGAATGTCGGTGTTATGACTCGAAACATCTAACATTCACCATTCCAGGTCAAACACGGGGCGACTGAATGCGAGGATGCATCACGAGATTACTTTTAAACATACTTTTATGTGAAGCCCCGTCAAAAGTTTTAAGCATTAATGTAAAGTGAGAATTGCTTCAAAAATAATGCAGAGAATATTTAATTGTAGCTTACTGTTAAAGTTTAGTGTACAGAGAAAAAAAGATTTGGGTGCAGAAGTTTAAATTTATTTTGGATTTTTTTTTTTTATTATATCAGAAGCTTGCTTATGTCAACTAAAGGTGTGTGATTGAGGTGCAACTTGCTAAGGGACATTTAACCAAACATCAATTGAGGTGCATGCATGTATTTGAGCCTGTATGTTTACTTTTGACCCTGTGGATTAAAGAAAATCCAAAATACATTCAAACTTCTGCACCTGATTCTTGTTTTTTAAAGTAATCAAAGATGTATGCTACATAATCGCTCCACCCTGGAAAAAAGAACAGCTCAAAGAAATCATTAAAAGACCCAAATTACCATGACGTTCATGCCTATGATGAGTCCATGTTAACGTCTGACCACAAAAAAAAGAAAAAGAAAAAAAGATCACATGCACATCACTTGATTAACTCAAAGTATTTCTGTAGTCACCCACGAGCCCCTTGTGATTTCATGGCTTAATGTAGGAGTCATACATCAAAGCATGTGCTTTGAGCAGTGGTGAGACCTTTGCATTACCAATGATAACTTTATTTTAGTTACAAAGTGCTTCAGAGTTTGAATGAAACCACACATTAAGGCACCTGTTCCAGTTCACAGTAAATCATGTGGTCTTACATTCAAACCTCCATGGACACATTAGATGCGAACTACAGCCAAAAATAGCATGTGGAGGATAAAGGAAGAGCCAGCCTGCACAAATTCATTTTCAGTAGTGCCTGATAGGCCGAGGAAGGCTGTTCCAAAGTTCAGGAACTACAGCCTCAAGAGCATGGTCACCTCTGGATATGAAGTAAGAGTGTGGAACAGTTAACCTCATAGAGCCTGAACCATGAAATAATTGCCAGAAAATTCAATTTTTTTGGAAACTGGAGTGTTTATTGAGCCTTGTGACAAAAAAAATAAAAAAAAATGTGAATTTGCACATATGAGTTTTAATTTGTATCATTTTTGCTACATTCTGCATTTTGTTCAATTTATTGCTTAAAACTGTATTGTTGTCTAATCTGAAGGTCACATCAAATTTTGAGGTCTGTAGCAATTGACTGTGGGTGACCTGGCACCTGTGCGCCTCAGCATCCGCTGACCGCACGCCGTGATTTCACGTGACCTGAGACTTTGCAGCTGAGTTGCTGTCATTCCCAATTGCCTCCACTTTGCTATAATGCCTCTAACAGTTGGCTGTAGAATATATAGTATTGAGGAAATTTCACGACTGGGCTTGTTGCACAGGTGTCACCCTATTACAGCATATTTTGGCAATATAGTGTATTCCTCATAATTTAATTTCTTTATACAAAATCTGCATTATTTGGAAATAATTTTGTTCATTTTGTCCTTGTAGTTGTGAAGCTGTTACTAAATTTGGGGGATTTTTTTTTTTCTCCGTATGGAAAAAAAAGGGATAGGCTCAATTCACCATGTAAGTGTATCAAGGCAAACATACGATGACTCCATTAAAGCCATCGCAGTCAAGTCATTAATCACCCCCTTAATCCAACCTTCAAATGACTTCCTTTAGGCTTACTGCCAATCGAATTAATGCAAAATTAGTGATGAATTTTTTCATATCCTCATTTGCCTGAAGCCTTGTCTTTTGTGATCTATGTTTATTAATATTCTGTCATACGCTGCATATCAACAGTATGTTGCATTGTGTTAGAGCCCATTAATGTGAATCTTGATCATGACCAGTTTTTTGCCCTAAAGTCAAACAAAAATAATCTCAACATTATTATTCATGATTGAAATCAAAAGCTTGGAGTTTATTCAAACTCTACAACATGACTAAGAAGTTCAGAATGTGTCAGTGTTTGATATATTTTTGATGTGTCCTGGCACAGTGACAACTGATCTGAAGGCTAGATGGATGGGTGCCTTGAAATATGCTTTTATTTAAAAATGAGAATGTCAGCATGTGATAATCCTTTCATCGTTTGCTGAAGATCCCTTGACAACTTAAACGGGCAGTTCTATGAGTTGGCATGTTAATGTAATGTTAATGTTTAACACAGTTATGCAAGGGGCAAAAACATGAAATCTTTCTCCAGGGGTTATTTCTTTCCTTGGACAGGCTAAAAGTAAAATTAACCACTCATCAGGAAGTATACCAGTGACAATTTTCCATTAAAAAGCACCAAAACCACAAATACAGTCAAGAGACAAGTTTAGTGACTTGAATTAGCTGCAATGAAGCAGCAGCTACATTATGGTACCAAAAGTATTCACTCAACCATCCAAATCGTTGAATTCAGGTGTTCCAATCTCTTCCATGACCACAGGTGTCTAAACCCAGCACCTAGGCCTGCAGATCAAGAACATGGCCGAGCAGCTGCATCCAAGCCTTACATCACCAAGTGCAATGCAAAGCGTTGGATGCAGAGGTGTAAAGCACGCTGCCACTGGACTCTAGAGCAGTGGAGACATGTTCCCTGGAAAGACAAATCACACTTCCTCATCTGGCAATCTGATGGATGAGTCTGGGTTTGGTGGCTGCCAGGAGAATGGTATTTGTCTGACTGCATTGTGCCAAGTGTAAAGTTTGATGGAGGGGGGATTATGGTGTGGGGTTGTTTTTCAGGAGTTGGGCTGCTTCAGCATATCAAGACATTTTGGACAATTTCATGTGCCCAACTTTGTGGGAACAGTTTGTGGATGGCCCCTTCCTGTTCCAACCTGACTACACACCAGTGCACAAAGCAGCTCCATAAAGACATGGATGAGCAGGTTTGGTGATATGGGAAGTTGTGCTACTTAAATCTCTTGAGCCTGTTTTGTTGTTGTAGAAGTTTGACTGGGACCACATGAAACACTCTTGCTGACAATTCACAGAAACTTAAATCGAGTGATTTACTAGTACACGCTGCTTTTTGTCAAAATGTTTTAAAACTACATAATCTTGTGGGTGATGTAACATGTTGTGGGAGGAGTCCAGCTATCAGATAATTGTATAGAGGCCAGAAGTACTACTTTAAAAGAACAAATACTGATTTAAAAAAGCAACAAGCAAAGTACAAACTGATCAGAATTGCCTAACTTCAATAAATGCAGTTTCCAGCATTTTATTCTGGACTGGGCATCGTTTCTGTTTTAGTGCAGTCTACCTCATCACACTTCCATGTTGGTACTTCACTCCGGGCTGCTTAGCATTGATTTATGCTACAAGATTAATCCAGTGGCTTTCATTCGGATATGAAGACCTGGAAAAAATGATCCATCGGGACAGGAGATGAGCTCAGGATTGAGCTCTGAAAGGTTGAAGTGAGAACAAAGAATGTTTTGTGTGTTGCTTTTACATGCAGACTGTGTGTCTGCGTGTTTAAGTCCTCTTGTGATATACACAAGATGATGATTCTGAGAGAGATGCTTAACTGTAAGACTGCCCTTTCAAGGAAACAGGCTTGGATAACTATTAGTGATGACTTTAACTAAGTTGACAGTAAAAAACCATTCCACTAAGTATTTAGCGGTCACAGTATTATGTCTTCCACATGGCTTCATCTCAGCTTACATATGCAAAAATAACATGATCTAAATATTTGTGAGGTTTCTTTTTTATCATCAGTCTGTTTTTTTTTTTTTTGTTTTAACTGTGATGGCAATAATGATGAGCTGGTGACACAGTAAGAGAGACAGTAATCAACTGACTGACTCAGAAAATCAGTAGATCGTACTGACCTCAAGATTTCACTCCAGACAGTTTTATTGTAGTGAAAGTTTAGGAAGTAATTTGACTTTACAACTGACTGAGTTTCTAAAAAATACATTCTCCTTGCTCTCTGAAACATGAATTAAGGATTAATCATCCATTTATTAGTCCAGGTCAAACCTGACATGAAATATGAACAGTAAGTAATACACCCCGCTCCCTTCCCACCAACAACATATTTTTGGTATAATAAACATAAAATAAATTTGGTGAATTCCGTCATTATTAGTTTTAAACAAGTTTTTTTTTTGCAGATTTCTAAGATATTTGTATTTTTTGGTTTTTGAGTAAATACTACAGCCCAGTCATTAGAAACAATGGAACAAATGACCCCATTTACATGTCCTCATGAACTGCCCCAGGACTTTACTGCTGAAGAAGACTGAAGAAGAGGACAAGACATTGTGGAATCTCCTCCTTTTTTCTCCTCCCTTGTCTTTCTCTCCTCCTCACTGAGTCCTGAGTCCAGACCAAGAGGCAGACCTTCACATGCAAAATAAAGCTGCGTGGAGCCTGAATTCTTTGCTTAGCCATGCAGTAGTGAAGAGGATTAGCTCAAGCTGAGCACCAGTTTTGGCATTTTATTTTATCCATCACTCGGCTGACTGAGAGAGACTCTACCAAAAGCAACCTCCTTGCCTCTCCATCTAAATCTCCTCTTTACTCCCTTTCTGCTCTCCTTTTCTCCTTCTGTCTTTCCCCCCCCTTTTCAATCATGACTCTGTTATCAGAGGATCCGTCTGTGAGGCCCCAGCCCTGCCGGGTCTCTGAGCCTGGCAAACACATCCACACTTCTTTACACCAGTACTCAACAGATTGCAATGGCTCCAAAGTGGACTACGTAGACAGTGTGGAAGGCTCCGTGTTTGCAGCTGTGGAGCCTCCCAGGCGCTCTCGGGGCCGTCTTATCCTCCACGGCCTGGTCATGTTTGGAAGGGAATTCTGCTATGCCGTGGAAGCAGCTTTTGTCACACCGGTGCTTCTGAGTGTGGGCTTGCCCCGGAGTCTCTACAGCATAGTGTGGCTGATCAGCCCCATCCTGGGCTTCCTGCTCCAGCCCATCATCGGTTCAGCCAGCGACTACTGCCGCTCACCGTGGGGCCGGCGGAGGCCTTACATCCTGGCACTGGGCATCCTGATGCTTGTGGGACTCACCCTGTTCCTTAACGGAGATGCTGTCGTCTCAGGTAAGGGATGGGTGGGAAAATGTGAGGGTGATGAAGTCAGACAGCAGGAGAGTGGAGGTAGTGTGATATCTTTAATCTTGTTATGTCACAAAATACTTTGAGGCCACGCTGGCTTTGATTCAGAATTATTCAGAAGATTTGTTATCATGGCCGTCTCCTGTGGCTCCCAGTTTGGATTTAGGTGACAGACATGCCCTGATTTTAAAATCAGGCTTGAAACTTTCCTTAAAAGCTTATATTTGGGGCTGGATCAGGTGACCCTGAACCATCCCTTTGTTATGCTGCACAAGGCTTAGGCTGCCAGGGGGGCTTTCCATGATGCACTGAGCGTTTCTTCTTCACTCTACTCTTTTCACTCCCTGTGTGTTTATACAAAACTACTGCATTAAATCATTAGTTATTAAACCCTCTCTCTCTCTCACTTAGTGTGCCTTTTGTCCTGTCTCTCTCTGCTCTCCTCTAACTCCCTTCACCCCCCTACTGGTCATGGCAGATGACCGCCCCTCCCTAAGCTTGTTTCTACTGGAGGTTTCTTCCTGTTAAAAGGGTGTTTTCCCTTCCTACTGTCACCAGATGCTTGCTCACAGGGGGTCCTGTGATTATTGGATTTTCTTTATAATATTGCAGGGTTTTTAACCTTACGGTATAAAGCACCTTGAGGTGACTGTTTGTTGTGAATTGGCTCTTTATAAATAATAAAATAGATTTGACTTGAACAGAACTGGAGCCTCACAGGCTTATGAGGGAGTCCAGATCCCATCAGTTTCTACTTGTTCACAGAATCAGGGGGCAAAGTGACACATTCATCATGGTTAAAAAGGTCCAGCGATGCTCCTGTACTCACTTTTTAGTGACGTAAGAAAATGAAAATGCATCTTTATAGTAGTTTACGGGGAGAAAAATCTCGGTGAACGGTGAACGGTGAATTGTTTCATGAGAACCCATCAGACTCCAGGCAGCATCACACAAAAGAATCTGTGACTATAAAAAACAATATTAGGTTGGGTAACAAGCATTTTCTTTGAGAACCTGAAACATTGCCTGATTCACTGCTGCAAGTGACAGCCGGTGCACTATTGTTCAACATCCCACGGGATCACTGAGAGGTTAAGTGCACATTTGATTCATCATCCTATTGCCTCAAATTGTTGTTTTGATGGGAAAATGATGACAGCAGCCCTCTGCAAATATGTGACAATGTCAGGTTTGAGTTCAGAGCTTTGTTTTATAATGAAATACGGGGTTACAGTGTGTATGTACAGGTGTATTTGGATTTTGTAGGGTGCAGCAGTCAGCCTGATCTGTGCCCCGAGTGTGATTATTGGCAAGTTGTTAGAACCTTTTTTCACTCTGGTGGTTCCTTTGCCTGAATATCAGCTATCAAAAAGCATTTAAAATAGATGCAGCATTGTTGTGGAGAGTTTTAATAAAAGGCTGAATAACATCACTGTCACAAATCATTGTTAGGAGTTTGTTTTAACCTTGTCATTTAGGATTTTGTTTTGGCAGATATAAAAAAAAAAGAGAAAAGAAATCACATTAATAAAAAGATACTTATTTTTCTTCATCATCCTCCAAAGTGTTCAAGGTGGTTCATCTGGACCTGCAGCTGTGGAGTGGTTAGAGGATTTTTTTTTAAAATGTTTTCAGGCAGAAATAACAAAAATAGACAAATAAATAGCCAACGAATTAAGGGGAAATGCTCCTGGCTCTCTTATAGTCCTCATATGAACTATAAAGTATGTCTTCTGACGTGGGCTGGATAAGCTGATTATCTTTCCGCGTTCCTTGGGGCCATAGTAAATGCCAAAGCAGTCGTGTGACATAATGTTTTCTATTGTTGGATGTGCTCTCTTCTTAAATATGAGCAATCTCATAATGGTCAGCACCAGTTCCTCTTTCAGTTTTAAATTGGTTTTTGTTTTGTTTTTTCATCTCTGGAGCTTGAAAAAGTTTCTTGAAGACATTTCACCTACATTCATTTTTTTTTTCACTTCAGACTTTTGTAAAGCGGTAGCAATTAAAATTCCTTCCAGCACCTAGTTTTTAATAAAATAATGTACCTGTCCTTCAAAATACACTCATATCGCTGAATGAAATCATAAAATCATCTTTAATAACTTCTAATTACATTTCCTTTTGTGATATGATTTGACATCGTTCTTATCTCTGAAAGAAGAGCTTAATGTTCAAACAGTCAGGTTTTAAAACATAATTGCTATAGCATCAAATATAATAGGTTTTCTTGGATAAACAATGCTTCTTTTTTCATCATTTTTAAGGACCTTTCAATGTGCTTCTCCTCTGAGATTCTTTCTTATGTGTATCAAGCCTAATTAAACTAGCAAATTGAAGACATAAAGCTCCTTAATGTTCTGATTATATGTCCAGCATATTGTTATTTTAATCTTTCTTTGTGATATGTGCTGATTGCTGAGGCGTGCTGTTGTTTTCCAGCACTCGTCAGTAGCAGATCACTGAAGAGCACGTGGGCCATCGTGGTGGTAATGTTTGGAGTCGTGCTATTTGACTTCGCTGCAGACTTTATCGATGGACCCATCAAGGCCTACCTGTTTGATGTGTGTTCACACCAAGACAAGGAAAGAGGTCTGCACTACCATGCTCTCCTCACAGGTATGTAGCAAAGAGCATGAACACAAACGCACTGTGGTTCTTGCTTCAGTGTTTTCTGTAGACTTATTTATGCTGTTTTCTTTGGTGATTGGTTCAAACATGCCTTTTAATGGATTTGGGCATTATTTAGGCAAGAATTTTGCATGCATTATGTAGCAGAGCAACTCACACTCATGTTTTAAGGAAGTAATTCTGTAAAAGCTAATTCTGGTGTAACTGAGTGGGTGGAGATGCACATATAGTATGGAGGAAGTGTAAAAGTTTCAGTGAACTGTGCTGCCGTCTGTGTGTTGGTGTGTGGGTGAGAGTTTCTGTTTCTTGACTAAAGAGTAAGGGTATACAAACATGAGGTCACTTGGGAATAGCTGGATAAATTGAGAAGAAAAAAAGAGCTTTATTTGTCACATACATGAAGTGAAATTCAGTCTGTGCATTTAAGCCATCACACATGGAGTATGTAGCACATACAGCACAACGTGGAGCAGGGGGCAGCAAGGAAGTGCCACCTGGGGACCCACAGCGATGCCAGCCCAGGAATTCAAACCAGGGTCCTCTTAGTGATGAACCTGCTTCTTCTCCTCTAGGCCACCATTCCCCTTATATATAAATATAATTATTTGCTTTTTTAGTAAGTCAAAGGAGAATTTCAATGCCCCTCTCATGTCTGTAACAATGACAGTTAGCTGAGATTAGAGTGAAGCATCAATATTATCAGCTATCTGATATATCAACTGGCTGATAATAATGACTAGCATTGCACTGATGCTGCGTTTAGTTTGGTTGGTTGTGGTGCTGTGCATTATGTCCAGACATCTCCACCTTGTACTCCTTTGTCCAAAAGAAATTGTTCCAGAGGTCTTGCAGTCTGCTCAACTTTGTAAACCTAAGCTGTGATTACAGGTTCTTTTTAGAGAGAAAAGGCTTTCTCCTTGCAGCTCTTACAAACAAGCCATACTTGTTCAGTCTTTTTCTAATTGTAATGCTATGTAGCTTTTGTTTTTGTTTTTTTCTTTTTTGCAATTTCTCTGAGCACTGCACAGTGTGATCAGTGAATTTTGCTGGGATGTCCATTCCTGGGAAGATTGGCAATTCATCAACAGTCCATACTTGTGCATAATAATTTTCTCACTGTATAAACTTTAAATTGTTTGGAAATGGCTCTATAGCCCTTCCCAGATTGATGAGTAGCCACAACTGCTGATGTCGTGCACCCTTGGTATTATGTTAGTACACACCAGCTTTAATGGGCTCTTTGTTTACTTGCTGCTCAGGCAGCAGACAAACAAAGGAAGCAACAAGCTGGTGAACATAATGGAGCATCTAGCAGCTAAAGAGCTGGATGGTGGCGACCAAACCCATTCAAATGCAAGGGACTGTTGCATTTTAACATTGTTGTTGGAATTATCAGACATCCACAAAAAATCTCTCATTGAGTAAATGTTGACGATAATGTTGCCGTGTCAGTGCCAAATGCATAAATAATCACCTGCTTGCTAATGAGTTTAAGAAAAAATTATAACATGTCAGTGATGCTTGTTCCTGTTTATTGTTCCAGTTCATTAAGCTGAAGGACTGCTGAGATCAAGCCGTAACTGCTCCTACATTAATGGTCAGAATGTATTCAAAGTTGGACACAGTGATCACCTAATGGGTCCTCACCCAAACTGTGCTCAAGGTCAAAGTTGCATCAGATTATAATTCTCTGCAATATAGCCAACCAATAACAAGAAAAGTCATCACTTTCTTTTTGTATTTCACACATTGCAATAATCTGTGCCATGTGTACAAAGAGTCCTCTGGTCTCAGTTGTATTATTAAGATAACTTAATGCAACCAACAGCTTCTTTGTCTAATTAATCTCTCTGGGATTTACAGAGTAAGTTTAGTTCAATCTTCCCTACTGATTTTTTTTTTTTGACTCTGTGCAGTTTGTGAGTTTTGGGACATAAATCCCCTTGTCTAAGGCCAGATCATGGAATTGCATAGAAGCTTTTGTGCGAGTGCTTTCCTGCCTTTTAGAACTTTGCCCACTCGATGCCATTCCGATACTTTTCGTCCTGCACTTAACCTTCAAGTCACGGACAAATGAAATAGATTCTCCCTCTGTGTGATCAATACGGTCGAGCAGGGTCTCACCACAAAAAGTTCTCAGGGACATATTGGATGTAGCATGACATCAACCAACGCATCGGTTTCTCTTATAGATTTCCATTTACTTCCTGATGTTTTCTGTGGGGACCATTAAACATAGTTTAGGTAGACAAGGCTGCAGGTTGTGTTTATGATATCCTGGATGGTTAACAATCACAGAACAGCTTTTCAGGATGGTATATTGCAATTCCCACCTCTTTGAGATCCAGTGGAGCATTTATGAAAGAAAAGAGGGGGGAAAGACAAACAACAGCAACATTTCATTTTTCCATATTTCCTATATTTTACTCACACGGTTGCTCCTCACGCAAACTGAATTCTCTGAAATTGTAGTGATTTTTTTTAATGTTTGCACTTTTTCTTCAAGTTCAAATATAATTTAAAAATAACTGCCTAAACCTTCATGAGTGTTTAGACCCAAATGTGGGCCTCTTGTAGATTAATGTAGATTAATGAAAATGCTAAATATAGTTTACTATGCAGGGTTTATAAATTCAATGTATGAACTTATACTTCAAGAAAACGTTTTCCCATTTAATTTCTGCAGTACCTTGAATTTCAAATATATTCCATTTTGATTGCTGTAATATTTTCACTTTATATGAGTTCATGTGATTTTTTTTTGGTATCATTTTTTTTCCTTCCCAGTCCACTGATAATGCATCATAAACCTAAGGAATATTTTCAAATGAGTCCGCTAAAGAAAGACAAACGGGATCAGGCAAAATTTCAGTCGTGGACAAAAAGTGGGACAAGATGATGTTTGTATGAACGCTGCGGTGTGTTCAGCTCAAATGTCAGCAGGCACCGGGTGGTGTGAGCATTCGAGTTAGGCAGTAATCCAGCCGTGAGCTAGTCATGTGTTGCAGTCATGGGTCTTAGCTGAAAGAGACAGAAGCCAGGCGCATGACTACCACGGCTGGTATGTGAAGTTTTAGTACTGTTACTGAATACTGTTAGTGGACAAGTGATCCCCACTTGTGAAAATCATGTTTTTAACCATGTGAATTGGCCCACATGTTGTTTTTGTTAATATATAAAATGATTGTCATCAGTGTAAAAACACTGGTTCAAACAGTAAATAGGAAATCCCATCGATAGCAGGGTTGGACTAAATCAGAGTTGGCCATAGAGAGCAAGTTTCATCAGCATGACATCAGCAACACATTCATAACTTCTTGATTGTGTTGTTAGCTGAAGGCTAAGGTCTCTGTGTGCGTTAAGTATTAGTTAGTATTAGTAATATTTTAACAGCTAGCACCTAGCTCTTGTCCAGTGTGGATCCATTTTTAATTTCTTTTTAGTTTTCTCACTTTTGGTCTGTCCCAGATCACCAGAACAGCATCCGTTCTGTAGGCCCAAACCTCCTGATTTATAAATTAACCCCTTGATTTTCCCCACCTACTTAATCAAACACAGACACAGTGGAGTTGTGACTTCCTGCATCAGAGGAGGAGGAGGGTGTGTGGGGGGGAGGCAAGTACAAATTTGCATGTTAAGATACAATTTACTGAAAAGATAAGTTTTTAGGGCTGTAATTAATGTCAGGAAATGAACTTTAGCTGTAGGCTTTTGTTTGCAGAAGTGCTTTTTAAAGTTGTCAAATGCAGTGGCTATTATGTCACTCTCCAAACACTGACATATTTAGATAACATAGTTCCTGTTGTCCAAGCCCCTAATTTTCACCTTGAGGTCAAGATTGAGATTTGAACTCATCTAAGATTTTTAGTAGCTGCATCTCTGGTGTGAATTTGAACATCCTGCCTCACATCGTTTTTTAATAATCGCATTCACAAGATTTTCAGAAAACTTTGACCTGTGAGCCAATTATGGCAAAAATTCAATTAGGTGATCTGGGGGTCACTGGCCATCTATCATGTAAATTTGAGGCGGGATAAAAAGTACGTTTGATAAACTTCATTTGATATTCAGCATTCTTGTTTTCATTGTGACTGTTGTGAAAACCGCACTCCTTTTGTTTGCTGTTTTCCTTCTCAAAGATAATTATGATCTCTGTGAGTGGAAACTTTTGTTTCCAATATTTAATGAAGGATTAATGGATTTGTCGTTGAAATGTAGTAACAGCACTGAGACGACAGAGAAAGAACATAATTGTGTGAGGCCTTTTTTTTTTCTGCAGTGCCAAAGAAAAATAATGAAAAAGACCTAAGAAAGAGTTTGATTTTTTCATTGCAGAGAATCACAAACACTCTCAGTCTCAATACATTTTAAATGCAGTTTTTCAGACTCAGTTCAATACAACTAAGATGTTGTAATGCTTTGCCATAAATTTAGAGTTGGGTGTGAATTGTTGCATGTAAGTGTTTTCTTTTGTTGCTCGCACCTTTAATGTACTTGTTTGCTTTGTGTTGATTGGGGGGGGGGGGGGGGGGTTCTAA